>WSXT02101663.1:0-11431 GCA_011762715.2 Neuroterus valhalla
ATACGTCGAGCCGTGTCTGGCCTTGTCACTCCCACACAGCGCGCGTGTGTTAGTGACTGGCTTCAGTTTCCAATCTGAGCACACTGCTCTGAACCCGAAAAAAAACTTTTCACGAATGTGGCTATCTGCATGTTTACCCATGCCTGGGTAAAATCATGAACATAACCCTTAAGTGCACTCCAAACGTGAACCAAATTCAAAACTTTCTAACTTTTCATTAACGATTGCAATTCCGGCCAAAGAATAATAACATAAATTGTTATAGCAAGAATTTATCCAGGATTGTGAATAAATGCCTGAACCTAAATGTATTGTTCGAAATCGCCGATTCACAACAGAAGATGTTAATATAAAATCCAATGTTGTACTGAAATTGTAGAATGTATTGAAATATATACTACCAATTCTTAATTCCTGATAATGAATTAATGATGAATTCCTAATAATGTTATATCTTCTTCAGATTTCAAATATTTTTTATTTAATTCCATGTTTGTTAACATAACCTTCAGTTGCTTTTCGCTCATTAATCGTCCTCGAAATTCGGTAAATTTCCTTCTAATAATAAATTTTCTTATAAAAAAATACCTATTTCCTACAGAAAAAAACCTTTAATAATCCATGATTTTCGAAATTCTGTATGTATTGTTCAAATTATGGTTCTTGCTTTCAAATAAAAGTGACATATTATATTGTTTAGGAACTATAAACACTTGAGGTATCTAATCACTTTGGCTATAGAAATGTTAATGTAACCTGTAACTAACATACTATTGACATAATCAAAAAATTAAGACCGATTTCTCGTAATAACGCTCAAGTAACCCTGATTTTTCCAAAAATTAGAAACCTTCAAAATCTTATAATTTTCGTTTGGAAGAAGATAAACGAGAAAACTATAATTGTTGGGATATTAATATATAAAATCAAGAAATTTGTTCAAAATATACCTATTTTTGGTATACGACGAATAAATAACCTGAAATTGTTATTTTCTGGTATTTTCTTCTACTGTTATCTATCGGGAATCTTTTATTTAAATCATACTGTTTTTTATTTCTAAATAAGAATTTTTAATTTTTACCTTTATGATACTAAAAATCTTTTAGAAACTAGGGACATTGAAAATCTGATGATTTTTGTTTGCAAACTGAGAAAATGATTACATGACCTAGAATTTCGCAAATTGGGAATTCCTTCATGGGTCCTGATTAAAAACACTCGTTTCCAGTAAAAGTAAAGGATAAAACTTCAAGTTTTTGGGAATTTAAGTCTTCGACGGAAATCCATGATATACATCAAAATACGATATAAAATATTTATCTTAAGTAAAATACAATGACATGAATCATGCACATGTACATGCGTCGGAAATTATTCTTGTTTGTTGAATCTTCATTTCGTCGTTGGGGATTCAACTTCTTTTTGAAGATTTAATTTTAGCGAAGAATCCCGTATGCCCGTCTTTCTGTCACGTGTTTGGTTGATAATTCGTCCTTCTTCACGGAAAGGGAAATGGTACGTCTGCGCGCTCCACACTGAGCCGTTCATCTGTTCTAATGCGTGCACGCCTAAATGCTTATTTTGGGCAGCAAGACGGCGCTAGTGTTGCCTGAATGCGCGTCAAACTCTTCCGGCGGATAATCCGCCGAACTTTCGGACCGTTTCAAAACCGTCGTCTCCCTCGGAGTCCTAGGGCTCGGGTTCGGCGGATTATCCACCGATCACTTGAGCGCGTGAACGAACGAGTTGACTTGCTGCGCCACACGCCGAGAAAACGGGCATTCAGGCGTCCACGCATCAGAGCAGACGATCGTCTCAGTGCGGAGCGCGCAGACGCCCCATTTCCCTCTCCGTGTTAGTAGAAAAAATTATTTTCCTTGACAGCTCGCCCCGTTTTCGCTTTACCCCCTTTCTTTTTTCTTTATGCCCTTACTTTGTAAAAACAAACCTGGCAATCCCTCGGACCTTTCGCTACTGTTTAACCCCCCCCCCCCCCTCCCCGTGCCGCCACTCTCATGAGTCTCATTTACCTCTACTATCAAGGAGAATAGTATACACACCTCGGGAAAAACGGGCGATTCCGCGCCGAGTATGAGGTTGAGCACCAAGGCGAAGCCGCGGTGCTCAACTCATACAAGTGTGTAATGTACTTTTCTCGTTCGAAAATCATTCATTCGGTTGAATATCCAACTATTTACTTTAATGTAGAACTCTTTTGTTGAGCACTCATTTTCTTTTTGGAACTTCATCTGTTTGGTTAAAAGTGTATCTTTTTCTGTTTTAAATACCTTCATTTTGTTCAGAATTCATGAAGTTTATCAAATATGAATTTTCTCGAAAAAAATTGAATCTTTCTGGATGAAAATTCATCCTTTCCGGCTACGAATAAATTATTTGATTTGAGGTTCATCGCATTGTGAGAAAATATTTTCTTGTTGCTGTTCGGAATTCCTAATTTTAGATACAAACTCCATTATTTGGTTTTAAATTACCTTTGTCGTTGAGAATTTTCATTTTTTCCTGAACTTCAACTATTCTAGTAGAAAATCTAATTATTTTGTTCAGCATTGAACTTTTTTTTTGAAAATTTCCATATTTGGTAAGCACAAACCTTCTTTATCAAAAAGAATTTTTTCGGTTGATAATTGAAGGATTTTATTAAATTCCGTCTTTTTTGTGACCAATATTCATCTTGGTGGAAATTCCTTTTTTTCTCTTAAACATTCAACTATGTGGTTGGAAATATTTCTGCCATGGATGAAAAATCAACAAATTGGTAAGAAGTTGAACAACTTTGTTCGAAATTCATTTTGTTTAAAACTCATTTACTTTTTTAATAAAAGCGTCAAAAATTAAACTAGTTTGTTCAGATTGATCTTTTTGATTGAGAATTTAACTTTTTCTCAAGGATTAGTCACAGGAGTAGTTAGGACTAGTTAGTTACAAGGAGTCTGTCTGCGGTGTATTTTGTTGATGATTTTACTTTTTGGTTGAAAATTTATCTACGCTATCGAAGAATCATTTATTCGGTTCAAGATTCAACTTTCTGATTGACTTTTGAGCTCTTCTGATGAGTTATATTATTTTTTATACCTCATCATTTTCACATTCTCATTCTAAAAGAGAAAAAACTATTTTTACATTGGTGTCTGTCTGTTGTCTGCCTGTAATCTGTAGACTCGATAACTTTCAAAAGAATAATCATATTGGATTGTGCTTTGGCACACTTTTGGAATCATCATAAGGAAGGACCAGTTCGTTAACAAGTCATTTTTGACCAATGGTTCCGGTTTTATCCATCGAAGAAGTTTCTTAAAAAATTGGAAATGCACACTTTCTCTCGAACTATGCAAGGTAAAAGGAAAAGGTTGAGGTCCATAATAGATTTGAGAGTTAAGACTAAGATATGGAAATTTGACATTGATACACATCTTTTATAACCAAGACAGGGTATGGTAAAATTTTCTTCTTTTCAACCTCGTTAGTGGTGGTACTCTAAAATATTGAAAATATAGCTGGATTTACTTCTTACTACAGATATGGGTATTCTCATGAGATGCATATGAAACAAACGAGTCAAAACAAACCGATGGAAGGATAATATTAATAGCATAAGACATATGCTAGAAACTTCGAAGAACAAATACTGATCTTTACTCAAATTTATGGACAAATCGTTCGAAATTACTTTAACTTTAACAAAAATCATATTTTGAATTGAAACACAAAATAGACTGTCCATTGTAAAGACTGAATCAACATTACAATATTGTGAACCCGTTTCGAATAAACAATTACATATCCGATCGCATATTTGATTTCTCCTATGGACACTATGAGTTTGACCGAATGCCTATCGGTTGTGAGTATGCTCCTGCAACGTTTAAAATCAAGTGTCCTGGTTTTTCGTTAGACCCATCTGGTAACCCTATGAATACATATACCATCAATGCAGAAATAATCAGAGTTCATTCAAATCCAAAAAGAGGAAACATGATAGGAAACGAATTTATATTCAAATATGCACGATTATACCGCAACGTCATTTCAGGTTATGCATGTGCATCACAGTCGAGTGGAAGAAATTATAATCATGGTATACAACGCAATTTCAACTTTCTCCATAATCATCTCCCTGGAATGTCCAGAAACCTTAACCTTTTACTCTAGAATAAATACATGGTCAAATTTTTTTTTATTATAGAGGGGATTTTGCGAGAACAAGAAAATTACCGGGCGTCAGGTGGTCCACCTTCCGTATAGCTGCGCTCTGGTATACTGCGCACAGACAAGCAACCGTCATGCTTGAAATTCCAAAAAAAGTATGTAATTTTCAATTCACCTTCTTTAATTAATAAATTTTCAGTCACTTCTATGCTTGGAAAAATGAGTTAATTTTCAGGGAAATTCCAACTGTGTAGCTCAGCAACATCATTCTCAAGTTTTACGGCTAGTTGAATCCGAAATAAAAATTTTTCCAAAATCTGATTGATTATTTGTAGATTACCATTTTAATATAATTTGTGCCTTGAATCATAAAGTGGATAATTCCTTCTTCTATTCCTCCTTATTTTTCCACCTATTATGTTATTAGCTCCTCTGTATTACCCCCTGGATCTTTTTCAACTCTTCTAGCTTTCTTTACTTCCTTCATCCATTCTTCTTCCATCAATTCTTCTCCTAAACTTTCCCTAACTCGTTCTTGCCATCCTTGCCTCTCACACTCTCCCCTTATAGAACCATCCCACGTATGCTTCCATGTCTCTTCCATCCATTTCCATACTCTGAATTTTCACCTCTCATCTTTTTTTCAATACATTGCTCCTTTTACTTTATTTCCTTATTCCCACCTAGCTATTCTTGTCCGCCTCCTTGCTCGCCCATCCTCTCTTGAGATATTTTAGCAATGCTACATTCTTATAACCTTTTACTATTTATTGCATCTCAACTCACTATCTTTTACCTTCTGCTTATTATTCGCATTTCTTCATCTTTCTTTTTCAATTCCTCATAACCAATAGTGCTCACTTTTTCTAACCCACGATCTCTGAAAACTCCCTCCATTCCTTCTTCCCATCGCGCCATTCCTCTGGCCCTCTTTCCTCTTCCTACCACCTCTTCATAAGAGTTTCTAGCTGACACTCCTTCCTTTCTCTATCTTGGTTCCTCTTGCGATTCCCATGCTCTCTTCCTTTCCTTTATTCTTAAACCCCCATCTCTCTGTTTCATACTTTCACACCGGCAATTCCGTCGTATCCAACAATTCTATATGCCTCTCTGAGTCCTTGAGTCTTGTGAGAATATTTTTCCTTCACCTAGCCTCCCTCCTCACCCAACTTGTTGTCTCTCTAAACATTTCGGCTACTGTTTTCGTCAAATTTTCTCTTATCATCCTCTTCTCCATAGCTTTATATCTCTTCCCTGTCCATTGGGTCGAACGCTGCTTTCGAATCCACAAACAGCGCAGTCATTTCATATTTCTCTCTTTTCATTATCCACCACTTCCTTCTTTCCATGATTCTGGCCAGCCTCCCCCTTTCCATGCACTTTTGCACATTATCTGCTGCCTTCTCATCTTTCTCCGAACCAATCACCGTCTCTATTTCCCTCCTTTTGATATCTTCTTCTTCGTCCTTTTCCCATCCTTCCTTTCCTCCTCTCGTTATTTTTCTTCTCCTTTCAATAATTCAATGAAATATTCTTTCCATTCTCACATAATAATCGCTTGAATAATTTTCGATTGTTTTTTCCTCTTTCTCCATTCACTGTTTTCCATACTTTTTCCTTTCTGCTAACCCTTTCTGACTCCTCTGCTAACTTCTTATTCCCCTTCTCTTGTTACATATCACATAACACAGTATACTCCTTCTTTCTTTTGATTCCTTCCGCACTACTATTCTCTCTTCTCAATTTTCTTGATTTCTCCCTCACTTCCTTTTTTCCTTCATACATACTCCCCCCTTAAAAATACCCTCCAAAATTGTCTTTCCTTTTTTCTTTCTCATTTTTCTTCGCCTTTTCCCGTTTGTCACTTTTCTCTCTCTCCACTGTTACTATGAATTGAAGATGGTCCAAGTCTACATACTCCCCTATTTCAGGCCTTCTTATATTCTCCCTTACCTCATCGTTAGAAAAAATATATTCTATTACTATTCCCTTCTTTCCTTCCGTACAAGTGTCCCCTTCCTCTTCATCACCCTCAACATTCCTGTTGAAGATACACTATCCTACCTTTCTTTATCTGCTCAGTTATTCACTTCCTTATCTATTCACTAAATTGCCTTTAGAGTTCCTTTTAAACCCATTTCCCTCTTTTCCATATTATTCCCCGCCTTTCTCTCCTGTTGTCGCATCAGAATCTCCTCCTATGATGAAATCCATACTTTCTGCTTTTCCATCCGTCAACTCCCTGACCTCCTTCTTCTCTCTCTCTCCTCATTTCCAACTACATGTACCTCTACTATTTTCCAGCTTTCCTCTCCTATCATTGTTTCCTCTGTTCTTCCTTCCTTCTTATCCTTTAAGTCGTTTCCATCTTCCTCTTTCTGTATCAGCATTTCCTTTATTTTTATCAATACATCTCCCATTGCTGTACCCTTTTTAAATTCCCTTTCTGCTTTCTTCTTACACCCTTCTTTTTTATTTTCCTTCCTCATCCCCTCCCTTGACTCTTAGATTCTACTCATTCTTCCCTCTTTAGTCTCAATCCTATCCAATGATTCTATCTGTATTCTCTCATACTTGATCCATGTACTTTTTCCCTTTCATTTTTCCTCTTCGCTTTTTTCTTCTACTTGTATTTCTTCCCATGGCGAATTATTCTCTATCCTCTCTTCTCTCCCGCATGTAACAGCATTTTCTTCGACATTGTTTCCCTCTAATCTTTTCTATGATTCACTTTCACCAGCACCAGCTTCACCTTCTTTCTCTCTTCCTTTCCTTTGCTTCCTACTTCCTGTACCTGTACCTTCACATTTCTCCTTTCCGGCACGTCTCATACACCTTCCTTCAAATTCCTTTCCTCCAATCTTCCACCTTGTATTACTATATTCTTTCTTCTCTATTCTCTTTCTCTCTCTCGATCCTTTCAATTATTTCTTTCATTTTGCTCAATCTTCCCTTTTCCACATCCTTATCCTCCATCTCCCCTACCCCCTTCCTTAACTTCCTTGATAGCGCTTTGTGTTCTTTCAACCTACTTTCCAACTCCTCCACTATTTTCTTAGCTTTCACATGCTTCTCCAGTTTTTCCTCAAGGTTCTGCATTCTTTCCTCTTAGTTTTTCCTATTTTCCCCTATTCCTCCCCTGAGTTCGGACGTTTATTGTCTGATTTCCCATTTTCTTTCTTCTTCCCGTCCCTGCTGTCTCTTTTCCTGCATTTCTATAATCTTTTTCTTGGAATATAGGTGAAAATTCGCAGATCTCCCTGGAATCTCCAACTGGTTGTCAACTTTTCAAAGCCATGATACTTGAAATTTATCAAACATAATTCTTTAATAATCCATCATTTTTTACAACTATTTTTCTCATAGTTGTGATGGGAAGTTGTGGTAAATAAAGGTGTATTTTTCATAATATTTTCAACTTATTATCAATTTTTCACTCAAAGCGCTAAATGTTTTATTGCTTATAACTTCTCTGGATTGTTGTATTCATCTGGAATTTTGAACTTTTGCCCTCTTTTTCCTATGTGGGGTAATACTTAACGCAAGTCTACAAATAAAATTTGTCTTGACAATTTATTTTTTCTACAACTATTATTTTGAGTTACTCTTAGTACTATTTACATCCTTGTTAGGAAGTCAAAGGAACGCTGGAAATTACAAAAAAACGCAACATTCTAGCCTTTATGCAAAAGAAGATTGTTATAATCAATGATAAATTTTTCGAACAATCAATCAGGTTAACTTGACATTACCATGAGAGAAGATGGTTTTGAACAATAATAAGTTGTTCAAACAATTAAGTTTGTTGAATCAGATATATTTTGAAAAATCTGCACTTTTCTATCAACAATATAGGACAAAATAGTTATAAATATTCATACATTATTTGCAATGAATAACATACTGAGCTTCAATTATTTCTTACCTTCATCTTCTTGGAAAAGGTAGAACAGTTCCAAATTTCATAAAAGCTGCAGCTTTCTGGCAATACTAAGAAGATATTGAAATAAATATTAATTAATTTTTTGGACAATAACTTTGGTTAACTATGTTCAGTAGGTCTCTCGATTAAACTAAAAAATTGAGAGAAAATTAAAAAATTTTGGAAAAACAGCAACTTTCTCCCTCATTTTTGGGAGAAAATCGATATAAACATAAAAAACTGTCTCGTGTTTGAAATGAAAATTCGTACTTGGAAATGCGAGTCGTGGAACACGTGGCAGATGTAAATAACTCTTGTCGATTTTTCATGAAGTCGTTCAGGTGGGCTTGTTATTTTGCTAGATTAATAGAGCTGTCGTAAGTATAAGTTTGCGTGTGTATAAAGAAGTGAGAGCGAGGGAGACGGCGAGAGTGCCCGCATGAGAATGGAAGGGGAGCAGCCGAGATGGGAGCAAGCAAATTTCTATTAGAAAAGGGTTAGAAAGTCAAGGTTTTTCCTGAATTTTTTACCTTTTTTCCAACGTTTCAGCTAGAGCGAGGTAATTATCGATTGAAGTTAGCGAAAATAATTGTTTAAACAATTCGTTATTATTCATAACAATATTCTCTTAGAATAATGCTACAAAGTTGCGGTTTTTTCTAAAATTTACAACTTTTTGTCCACTTTTCACTTGAAGTGGGTAACTATTTAATTTGATTAAGCAAAAATAATTGTTTAAACAAATTGTGAATGTTTATTAGTATCTTCTTCTAGATTAATACTACATAGTTGCGGTTTTTTCCTGAAATTTTAAACTTTTTATCACTTTCCAATAAGAGTAAAGTAATAATTAATTCATATTAAAAAAAAATTATTTAAACAATTTATTATCATTGCTGATAATATTCTCTTTGCTTAATTATAGAAACTTGCGGATTTTCCTGAAATTTAAAACTTTTTGCCCTTTTTCCACTTGGAGTGAGTTAATTTTCGATATAATTTAACAAAAATAATTGTTTAATCAAATTATCATTGTTAATACCTATCTTATCTTGGACTAGTGCTTAAAAGTGGCGTTTTTTTCAAACTATTAAGCTTTTTATCAGTTTCTCACTCAGTGTGGTAATAATTATTGCGAGTTAACAAACACGTTTATTTGAACAATTTCCCATTGTTCATGACCATTTTCTCTTAGATGAGAATCATATTCCTAATAGTATTGTATTGTTTTAAGTAAATTATTTTTGTTCTTTTCCCAATGTTCAAAAAATTAATCAAAACAAAAAAACTGAATTCATTCAGTGAAACTTGAATTTCGAATTTTCTACTGAAATCATAAATCTTTAACGCAAAAATTGAATTTTTGAAGAATGCAGTTCATTTTTCAACCAAAGAGTCGAATTTATCGAACTCAAAATATAGATTTTCGATCAAAAATATGAAGGTTGATAATTCCAAAAGAAAAATTTTATTTAAAATAAAAAACAATCTAGTATACCCAACACTTAAATCAATTCACTCTAATTCGATCTGATTGAATTTCATTCAAATTCCATTCCGTGCAAAGTTTAACATTTCAGAAAAAACCACAACTTTTTAGCACTTATCTAAGAGATAATGGTTATAAACAATAATAAATTGTTTAGATAAGCATGTTTGTTAACCCGCATTAATTATTACCTCACTAGGTGAAAAGTCGACAAAAAGCTTAAGGGTTTAGGAAATACCGCAACTTTCTAGCTCTAATCTAAGAGAAGAAAAACATACACATTAGGCAAAGAGAATATTATAAGCAATGATTATAAGTTGTTTAAACAATTATTTTTCAGCACGAATGAATTAATATTGTTTTCTAATTGAAAAGTGATAAAAAGTTAAAAAATTTCAGGAAAAACCCGCAACTATGTATAATAATCTAGAAGAAGATAGCTATAAACATTTAAAATTTGTTTAAACAATTATTTTTGCTAAATAAATTAAATGATTACCCACTCCAAGTAAAAAGTGGACAAAAAGTTGTAAATTTCAGAAGAAACCTTGACGTTCTAACCCTTTTCTAAGAGAAAGTTGCTAAAAACAATAATAAATTGCTTAAACAATCTAAATAAACATCTAATTATCAGTAGCAAGTAGTATTATGTATCTAAAACAATTTGCTTAAAAAAAACCCAAGAAAACATAATTAGCGCGAAAAACCCATTTTTTCACTTATGGGGGTTTTTCGGGACCCTATAAAACAGACTTATGGGGGCGATATTTGAAAAGTAATATTTTATTCGCATTCTGTGATCAATGGTGAAGAGAAATGTTGAATTTCGAACTCGATTCTTCCAATATTGAGATTTCTGAATAAAATTTACAAAAACGTCTTTTTACATTCTCATCATAATGAGAAGGTATTGGTTTTATGTGAAAATGGACTTGCGCGGAATTCATGAAATCTCAACGTTTTGAGACCACATGATTCCGAAAAACTAGTTTTTACGTTGGTGTCTGTCTGGCTGTTGTCGTCATCGGCGTTGTCGTCGTCTGTATACACGATAACTTTCGAAAGAATGATCACATTGGAGTGTGCTTTGGCACAATTTTTTAAACCCGGAAAAAAAGGACGAGTTCATCAACAAGCTATTTTGAATGCAAAATCAAAGGAAGGGAGCATTTTGAATATTTTTTTGGACTTTTTTTCCTAAACTCAAAAATGGTGAGTAAGGTTTCTTGTAGTAGGTGAAAAATGAAACAATTTATCTATATGACTTTTTTTATAAAAACAAAATTGTCAGAGTTATGGTATTTCAAAATTCAAAAATATAAAAGAAAATGAGAATTTTTAGCCAAATAACGCCAGATTGAAAAGAAAGTCAGAGAAAAAAAATGTTTCTTTTTGGGAGCCCTTAAACATGGCGAATGCAACTTTTTGAATATTCTCAAAAAATCGAAAATTCTCATTTTTATCGCGCGAAAAATTATGAAAAATAATCTGTGAATTCGATAACTTCCGAAAGAATGATCATATTCGATTGTGCTTTGGCATCCATTTTGAGGGACAAATAAGACAAGTCGAGTTCGTCCACCAGCTATTTTGGATGAAAAATCTAAGAGAGGGAGCATTTCGAAAATTTGTTTGGACTTTTTTTTCAAGGCTCAGAAACAGTAAGGACGGTTTCTTGTAGTAGGTTGATAATGGAACAATTTATCCTCCTGAGTTTCTTTGATAAAATCGAAATTGGCAGAGTTATGGCAGAGTTATCTCTAATCTATCTATTAGATTAGCCTGAAGAGGGTAACAGTACGTTACCGAAACGTTGCAACTTTGTAAACATCACAAATAAAAGTCTGGAT
>WSXT02101674.1:0-11430 GCA_011762715.2 Neuroterus valhalla
CGCTTCGCTCGGGACAGCAACTCCACACTCGTCAGTAATCTGCGCCATTCGCCACTCGCCATGTAATATACTATTCTGAAAAACAGTTGCACTTATCACCAGAAAGGATAAAATTTTAACCAATTAAGGATAATTTCCAAAAGAAGAAAGAACACGAATTTGCTACAAAAGAGTCGTATTTTCAATTTTGATACGGATATTTCAACAAAAAACTTGATTTTCAACCAGACAGTCAAATTTAAACGAAACCGATTAATTTTTAATTAAAAAATGTCACTCACGTTGTACGATGTGAGTAATTATCCTCAAACAAGACTGAAAAAATTCGATTGGTTCCCCTTAACTTCTGCCCCAAAATTCCTCGTTTTATTTGAATATAAAATTCAAAAAGGGTAAGGATGACAATGATGATGCTGAAGAATGTTTTCACATTTGCTGTTTATTATATAAGAATAGAGGTTGATTGAACAAAACTATGCAAAATAACAAGAGATATAAAAGGGTACTTAAAATGCTCGTGACGATTGGTTTCCCTTACTAGCTCTTTGGAGAATGTCGGAGTAAAAGTATTCCTATTAGTATAACTTTCACAGTCGCGTACAAATACATTAGAGTGCAAGCAGGGTTGACAGATACAAATCTGACCGTTGTGTCGAGAACCATAGTAAGAAAACTGACTGACTGCTAGGATGATTGGTCAGTTTTATGGAGGGTTCTCTAGTTCGGGAGTCATTATGATGGAACCCGAACGGTTCCTATCCCAGAAGCTGATTTCATCCAGGCGAGAATCCACGGAGTGGTTCCCGACATATATTCTCATGGTAAAGTGTGCCAGTGTCGTTGGTTATGGCTAGGCGAAGTCACCTCTAAATTGTCCCATAATTGTTAGCCTGTGTTTTCAGTTTTGGCTGGCCGAGGTGACCTCCAAATCGCGCCTAATGTAGCTTCCTGGGTGACTTCTCAACTAGCTGAATTTTTCGATGGCATTCCAGCATAAAAAGTGGAGTGATATGTTACGGCACGTAACACCTCCTCTTGCAGATCGAGGACAGTCTCCAAAGAATTTTTATCACTGTATTAGATAATTCAGGAGAAATAAAAGAGAGTAATAGTTCCCGAATATTACTGATGTTTTGTTGCATAGTATCAAATGTTTGATTACAATTAAGTCTAACGAATCGTCGATTCTACAATTTCTTCAAATTTGAAAACTCTTGTAACATTAATCCATTTTTGTAACAATTCAACTTGAGGAAACGCTGATTGTAACAATAAACCTCAAGTATGACGCTGTTTCTACAATTTTCATGAATCAGAAAACATTTCAACATTGACAAAGTTTTATTGTGAACAATTCCGAGTAGAAAATCATGATGTTACGTTATTTGAGTGAAAATTTGATTCCAACATTCTGATATTAATGGAGTTACGTTAGAAACTAATAATTAATGCTAAGAAAAACATTGATTATAAAGTTTCTTGAATCAGAGAACATTTCAATATTACGGAGTTATGCTATAATTGATTCGGAGTTAGACGTTGATGTAACTATGTCGTAAATTTAAAAACATTTTAATATTTACAAGTTATGCTATAATCAACTTCGAGTTAGATGTTGATTTTACAATATCGTGAATTTGGGAAAATTTCAATCTTAAAAAGGGGATGTAATAACCGAAAGTTGACTGGATGCTAATTAAACAATTTTAACTTGATTGAGAGAAATAAATAAGAAATAAATAATATCATATTTTTAAGAAAATTCATGAAATTATGTAATAAATAGGCTTGAATAGATGCGAGCCTTGTTATTCTGTTGAATCGGAGAAATATTTACGATACTTAACTTAACGTTTACTTGGTAGATGGTCATTTTACAATTTTGTTGAGTCTGAAAAACATTTTTACCAATCTATTTTGAGCAGAATGCTGATTCACAAACAAGAATTTCTAAATCAAAGAATATTTTGAAGATAACAACGTTACGTCGTAATAAACAATTTTGTAGGACCGAAGGAATATTTTTTATATTCACCAATTAATTATGAGCGCAATACTCATTCAAAAATATTAACCTCTAAATCGAAGAACATTTTTATGTACACAAAATTATGTCATAATCACTTTGGATAGATGTTGATTTCACACTTTTGTTTAGTCTGAAAAACATTCTTGATATTGAACAATGTATTTTGAGCGGAATGCTGATTCACAAACAAGAATTTATAAATCGAGGAACATTTTGATATTGATAAATTACTTTATAATTAACAATTTTGTTGGATCGGAGGAAAATTTTTGGTATTCACCAATTAATTATGAGCGGGATGCTCATTCACAAAAATTAACTTCTAAATAAAAGAACATTTGTATGTAAACAAAGTTATGTCATAATTAACTCTGAATAGATGCTGATTTTATAATTTTGTTTAGTCTAAAAAACATTTTCGATATTTAACAACCTAAATGTAGCGAAATGCTGATTTACAAACAAGAATGTATAAATCAAAGAACATTTTGTTAAAAATAAAGTTACCTAATAATTAACAATTTTGTCAGATCGGAGGAACATTTTTGATATTCACTAATTAATCATGAGCGCAATACTCATTCACAAATATTAACCTCTAAATCGAAGAACATTTTTATGTACACAAAATTATGTCATAATTACTTTGGATAGATGTCGATTTTACAATTTGGTTTAGTCTGAAAAACATTTTCGATATTTAAGAACCTATTTTGAGCGGAATGTTGATTCACAAACAAGACTTTTTAAATCGAAGAAAATTTTGATATTTACAAAGTTACGTTATAATTGACAATTTTGTTGAATCAAAGGAACATTTTTGACATTCACCAATCAATTATGAGCGGAATACTCATAAACAAACATTGAATTCTAAATCTAAGAACATTTTGATGTAAACAAAGTTATGTCATAATTAACTTTGGATAGATGTTGATTCTACAAATTGTTGGTGAGTCTCAGAAACATTCTTGATATTCAACAATGTATTTTGAGCGGAATGCTGATACACAAACAAGAATTTATAAATCAAAGAACATTTTGATATTGATAAAGTTACTTTATAATTACAATTTTGTTGGATCGGAGGAAAATTTTTGGTATTCACCAATTAATTATGAGCGGGATGCTCATTCACAAAAATTAACTTCTAAATCAAGAACATTTTTACGTAAACAAAGTTATGTCATAATTAACTTTGAATAGATGCTGATTTTATAATTTTGTTTAGTCTGAAAAACATTTTCGATATTGAACAACCTAAATTGAGCGGAATGCTGATTCACAAACAAGAATTTATAAATGAAAGAACATTTTTTAATCAATAAAGTTACTTAATTATTAACAATTTTGTTAGATTGGAGGAACATTTTTGATATTCACTAATTAATAATGAGCTGAATGCTCATTCACAAAAATTAATTTTTAAATCGAAGAACATTTTTATATGAACAAAGTTATGTCATAATTAACTTTGATTAGATGTTTATCTTACAATTTTGTTGAGCCTGAAAAACATTTTCTATATTTAACAATCTATTCTGAGCGGAATGTTGATTCACAAACAAGAATTTTTAAATCGAAGAATATTTTGATAATAACAAAGTTACGTTATAATTCAACGATTTTGTTAAATCGGAGGAACGTTTTTGATATTCACCAATTAATTATGAGTGAAATGCTCATTCACAAAAATTGATTTCTAAATCGAAGAACATTTTTATATAAACAAAGTTATGTCATAATTAACTTTGAATAGATGTTGATTTAACAATTTTGTGAGTCTGCAAAACATTCTCGATATTCATTTTGATATTCACAAAGTTCCTTTATAATTAACAATTTCGTTGAATCGGAGGAACGTTTTTGGTATTCACCAAAAAATTACGTACGGAATGCTCATTCTCAAAAATTAACTTCTACATCGAAGGAAATTTTTATATAAACAAAGTTATGTCATAATTAACTTTGAACAGATGTTGATTCCCCATTTTTTTTGAGTCACATATACGTTTTTGATATTTAACAATGTATTTTGAGCGAAATGCTGAATCACAAACAAGAATTTATAAATCGAAGAACATTTTGATATTAATGTATTTACTTCATAATTAACAATTTTGTTGGATCGGAGGGACATTTTTCATATCTAAAAATAAATTTTGAGCAGAATGCTTATTCGCAAATCAGAATTTCGAAATCGAAGAAGATTTTCACATTAACAAAGTTGAGTTACAATTAACAACTTTGTTGAATCAGAGGAAAATTTTTGATATTTAACAATCTCTTTTGTTCGGAATGCTGATTCACAAACACGAATTTCTAAATCCAAGATTATTTTCATAATAATAAATTTACGTCATAACTAACAGTGGAATGCGTTTTTACAAACAAGAATTCCCTTATCCGTAGATTGCACATATGTATTGTGGGTTAAATGAAAATAATCTCGGATCTCATTGATGTTCATATGGCATTACATTAAGTTGGCTTCGATTTTGATTAATCGCTCAGTTTAAGGAAATTGAATGCAGATCTCGATCTCAACTGCCATATGATCAAGGCCGGGGAGGATCAAACATCTTTTCAGAATACAAGTGTGTTCTGATTCTCGATGTGAATGATATTGTCATGCTCGCGAAAAATCCGCAGAGAAAGAAAGGGAGGATAATGAGATATTCAAATAAATGAATCTAAAAAAAACTTTTGAAAGAGAAAACGGGTAGAGTTTTCTTACCTGCCTTCTCATCTTATCAAATTTATTCATGATAATTGTAATATGAAGCAAGAGCAAAAATATAGTATAAATCTTCATGCATATGGATACGACTTAGGAAATATGGATGGTAATGGTATTCTGAGAGCATGTTAATTTATGAGATAACAAAAGAAGTACCAGTATACATTCAATAAATTATGGTACTTGACGTATGAAGCGATTGAATTTTTATGTAATACCTTAATGTATGATGATTTTTCTCGGATTTTATAGGTTTTCGTTTAATTATTTAAATTTTTAATATTTTTTTCTTTAGGATATCAAGAATGCATCACATCTTTTATCTTTATTCAGATACGTATTATAATTCTTCAAATTTTCAACAGGAAAAGTTTTGAAGGTGAGGAAATTTGAAATTGGAAAAAAAATTCAAATTTCTCTTCAACGCCCAAAGATCAAGGTAATATCTGCAAATCCTGGAAATTGAATCGTTGGATTAAACGTTGAATTAATCGTTGGATTTAAGGAAAATTTTTATTCTTGGTAGTTTATAAAATGTTCATACCGTTGGTGAGGAAAATGAAAGGACAGTTTCTTCCCGTATTTGTTTTGTAACAATATTATTTGGGCTCCAATTATCCTGTAGTGAAGAGAAGATGAATGGGGTTTAAAGAGAGTGATTTCCCGCGGGGGAATAGTCAAAAGGGTATAAATGATTACGACGTGTTTTTCTAATATAAAATATTGGAACTTGGAACCTATGATTACATCATTACGTATAGAGCTCAGTGAAATTCATTGAGTTTTTAAGGAGGAAAGTTTGGAAGGACCAGAAGGTTGTAGCAATCTATTTGTAGCAAAAATTAAAGTCTGTGTGAGTTGTTCTATAACTCTGATATAATGCTCCAAACATTTTCTATTGAAATTGAGTTTTTCGTTACGTACATACTATGAGTACATATTCGTTGTTACGTTAGGGTTTTCACTATTACGTTATTCATAAGGTGAATTGTTATTCTTGGTTCAAATCATTTTGAAATTTGTCTCGGAAAATAAGTTTTTTGCTGTGTAAATGTATTTTTTACCCCATCGAAAAGTTTGATTTTCCACAATTTTTCTTTTTTCGATCCTTGTTTGGATCCGACGAGTTCTTCCGGATAAATTTGCTATTTCATTATGGAGGTAAGATTGAATATATAGCTCATGAAGAAGTTCGATTTGTTGAAAATCTCCATTATTTTTACTTTTTGGTGTTTGATTTAAGATTTTTCTTTGATTTGTATGGCATGTATGCGCTTTTCGCATGTATTGTAAATGTGATAAATTTGTCAATTTCGAAATTTATAATTCAGTGATCAGATAATTTTAGAAATTTATAAACAAATTCATAGACCGGCCAGTTTACGAATTTCAGGATCGCAAAGGTGGTGAATTTTTAATATATTCCTTGGCGACTTATTAAATTTGGAGTTTAAAAACAAATGCGCAGGGGGCTAGTTCAAAAATTGTACAGTGGCAAATGTGATAAATTTGTCAATTTCAAAATTTATAGTTCAAAGATCAGATAATTTTGGAAATCTACAATAAAATTTGCACACGGGCCAGGGACTAATTTTCAGGTTTGAAAATATGATGAATGATGAAACTTATTTATTGGCGACTAAAAGAATTAAGAGTCCAAAAAGGAATATACAGGAAGGCTAGTTTGAAAATTGTACAATTGAAGATGTGATAAATTTGTAAACTTCGAAATTTATAATTCAGTGATCAGATACTTTTAGAAATTTATAGACAAATTTGCAGCCTGGCCAGTTTATAAATTTCAAGCTTGCAAACGTGGTGAATTATGCAATTTCGAAATTCATTTCTCGGCGAGTGAATGAATTAACAAACAATGTGCGAGAGGTCTAGTTGAAAAATGGTACAATTGCAAATGTGATAAATTTGTCAATTTCGAAATGCATTATATATTTTTATAGATTTATAAACAAATTTTCGAATTTCGAAATTTATTTTTCGGTGACTAGATGATTTTGAGAAATTTTTAAACATATGTGCAGTGGGTCACGTTTCTGAATTTCGGAATTGCAAAAATTGTCGATTTACCAATAAAGAAATCTCGCTGACACCGTTTGCTACCGTCCCATTTCTTCATTTCGGGCGATGAACATTTCTGAAAAATATTCACTTCCTCAGCCCAAGGTAAATCATTTTGAATTGAATCAATATCAGGATCCCCCAAGTCCCCGGATTTTTGTTGAACTCCCTTTATTGTATAAAAAAAAAACGCAAGAGAAAATATATACGGAACTCAGTGCCGTAACTATAAAAAAGAATTAAAAGTCGAAACTGTCCAACGACCTTAAGAGAAGACTTTGATTCTTGCTAATGGTTCGAAATAAATGCTTGTTTTTAGAGGAAAAGGATGATTGTTGAAGGATGCGAGTGCAACTGGAAGTATTATTAATTCCATTGAAATAAGAATACTTCTTCTGAAGTAAATGTTTGCCATTGTGCCTCTCACTTGCTGGATCCTAAAACAGAAAGTATTATTAGTACATGTTTACGACTTAACCACCTAGAGAGGGGGGGTAGGTAGGTAGGAAAGTGGAGGGGAAAGAAGAATATGATTCAATACAATATTTTTCTTTAATTCATTCATGCAGGGTAAGAACATAAAGGAGAAGGAGAGCCGAACAATTTTTTATTTAGTACATGTTGTGCTCATTCCCCTTGTAACTGGATATTTGTCAATTTCTGATAGTTTGTTGTAAGGGTTTAAAGGTCGATATTCCAACAATAAAAGCATTTCGGGAATTCTTTTTCTCTTTTGTGCTTGTCTTTTCTTCTTTATTGATGCGTTTTTCTTCGTTCTGATTACACGCTATTACACGCCAGTCCCCCTTCTATAATTGTAAAATCTGAGTCACCTCAAACACAACTATGTACATATTTAATGAATACCACACATGTGAATTCTAACTGATCGGAACGTGCCACCCTGTGTTGCTCTTCAAATTGTACCGATATTTGGCAGGAAAATTTCTCCTTTCAATATTTACTGCGGGATTTGGGGAAGATAGGGAAATGATAACAAACGATGCAGTAATAGGAGGAAATCTCGTCAAAGTATTCCTTAGTGAAATTGGTGGCGAGGGTACTTAGGTACCCTCGGTACAATCGATGAATCTTCTGAAAAGCATTTAGGAAAAATTGTAGAAGAATGTTCTACTCACGGTTTGAGACCAGAGTTGAATATAAAAGTCCGAGAATCTAATACCCTTTAAGGAGTTATGGACAAAGCTCTGGAGGTAGAAAGAATATTAGCAGGCCGAGCTGAATTGGGAGAAGAAACTCCGATTGGAACATCGCAAAAAGAATTATAAGTATTTACGAGAACCAGTAGGGACTTTGCGAAAACTGCAAATTCCACGTAGCACAAGGAGAAATTATAGTACATCAGTACTGTGGGAGAAAAGGGCATATTGCGTTATCATGTTTTCAGATAAATAAACCACAAAATCAATTAAACCAATAAGCTGTAACAAATAATAGTCGGAAAATGTCTCAATTCATCATCCAAAAGTCAACGTCAGAGGCATTGGGAGTGTAGGCAATTGAAGGGACTTTATCCTACCATACAGTAAAACATCACTAGAGTTACCGGTCAATGGACCGCAGAAGTAAACACTCAGTCAAGATAGTAGTAAAAAATTTACAAGACATTCTTTTTCTTAGCAGTAGTACTGATGCTAGCAACTACGGACATGCGACAGTCTTTCATCTTGTCGTTAAGTACTTTGATCATACTGCCAGAAATGAAGGCAAAGATAAAGCTTGCGATAATTTGATTGAGTCAGCCATGCTAGTTTACCAAAGAACGGAAGCGTACTTGGTCAAATGGACTGAATCGCTTCTTGAATTGCAGGTTTTCGAATGACTCGATTTCAAAAAAGAAATGGAATTAACTCATCAATCAATTGAAGGTTCTGTTTTGTTTTTAGTGTCCGGAAATATTAAAATCGATTACAATAAACTGTTCAATCAAGTTATGAATTTGAATAATTTTTTAAAAGGAACGTATTTTTTTGCTCATAAATATTCAGTGGAGCGACGAACGTAATCGGATGACACTTGAGGCAGTGAGAAATATTATTACTGTTCAGTTCATCTTTCAAAAGGGTAACCAAAGATAGGAGTCGGACTCCTATGCTCCGATCTCAACAAAAACAGTTTCTAAATCTTTCAAATAACAGTTTCTTTCAATCTTTCAATAACAGTTCCTAACCTACAAGCTAGGAGCATGGCCACGCTATCATGTGATCTGACTCCAATATTGTTTCTAACACAATAACTTATAACTTTTAACAAAACGACATGGATTTTGAACAAAAAACAATGAACAAACTTATATCAATAGTAAAAACAACAAAAAACTGGACTTCATATCTTAATGTGTGTCATACAGCTCCATACAAATCAACAGAAAGAAGGATGGGAACCTGTTAAACAATTTTTTATTCTTCAACAACTAATGCCGAAACCTTAAAAAACCAATCATAACCTCTACAAAAAATAGCTAAGAGATGGAACTCCAATTTTTTTCAAGAAACAATAATAATTTTTCTATCTTTCAAATAATCACTAGTAATGGTGATTGTTAAATTTGTCAACAAATTTTATTAGTTTCAGATCATTGTTCTTTGAGCGAGCACTCACAATACAATGCCTTATACGTAACTCGTCAACTATGTCTATTTTACTGAACAAATATTATCTGATGAGGAAACTATAGAGGTTCCAAAACTTTATATTACGTAATGTGAAATATAATAAATTACACTTGTCTAGAAGCTGTCGTGGACTCTTGTCACCATTCTTCATTTATAATATAATCCCAGACGTTCAGTTATAGAACTAAGTGAAAATAAGTGCAAAGAAATTAGGAAAAACCCGACGCACAAAAACAGAGTCTTAGGGTAAACTGCTCACCGAAATGCACTAAAAACTTACAGTAAATATGTAACTTTCCAGAATGAATCACTGAAGAGGGCCCATATATGGAACCGAAACGTCTGATGGAAATTTAAATCTTCATCATTTACGGACCCCAAAAGCCACAAAACAGATAACTAGTATTAAATGAAAGGTTAATTCAAAACATTTTTTTGAATTTTAATCATTTATGATATTATCTATTGTTATTTGTTCAAAAAATCCCTTGAAAAAAAAGCAAACAATAACTTTCTTGCTTCTCCGAACTGATTCTTGTTTCCAATGACTAATCAGTTGAAGATTCTTGGTTCTAGTTAAAAACTCCTTTTTCTGGTTTGAAATTGGTTTTTTAAACTAAAAATGTTACTTTCATTTTCAGTTGAAGATAATTATTTTTTCTTTTCGAAATTCAATTATTTTGTTTCACCATTGTTCGTTTTGATACAACATTAAACTTTCTATTCGAAAAATATTCTACTTATTTGAATATTCACCTTCCTCGTTGAAAATTGAAGTGCTCCCCAGTTAAATATTTATCAGTCTAGTTGAAAATTCACCTTATTGGTTTAAAAAATGAACCATTTTTTAAGAAATCCGTTTTTTCTGGGTATCAAAAATTGATTTCTTTAATCCTCAGTTTGACTGTTCCAATTTTTGTGAAAAAAATATATGTTTCCGTGGAAATTCGGAATATTTTTCTCACGAATAATTTATTTTGCAATATTTGATCTGTTGTGATGAAGGATGTTTAAAATGAACGTCATGAATTATATAAATGTTTTGCTTTCAGTTGACCGAGAAAATTGAAGAACTGGAGCTGAAAAACAATGAAATTACCTGGAATTTGAAATCGTCCGCCAAACCGCTCCCTGTCTTTATTTAATTTATAAGAAAGAGTAACAGTGACAAATAACATACAGTAATTCTAAACATTGAAAAACGTTATTGATCCAAATCATAACCAACAAATGGTTTCGTAGAAATCGAAGGATCATAATCGTGATATGCAGAGCGCAAATAATTGAATTAGTATTTTTTTCAATCATAATCACATTCTGTCAATACTGTTCTCTGCAAAAAATAGGATTTTTTGAAATTTAACTCGAGATATTAATTAAATAAGAGAAATGTGATGACGCTGAGATCATTATGCAGTGTATTGCGAATAAGGAAGAAGAGGTAGGTATGAGGGGGCCCCAATCATTGCTCCCTCTTGTGAGATTCAAGACACGCGAGGGAGCGTTTGGTGCGGCGAAGTCGCGCAATCACGAATGATGATCGCGCCGAAGAATGATCTGACTGGAAGTAGTTGATATGTGTTACCCGTTCGGGTACTATTACACAATTTAAGTGAAATTTGACATGGCGGGAAGTAGAAGTGCCGTTTCATGTGTGGAAAAATCCCGCGAACAGGAAAAAACCACAAAATCTGAGAATATATTCTGGGTAAGTAATTTTTATAAGTTACAAAAAAATGGGATCTTCTTAAAAACCTAACACTTCTCTTTGGCAATATTCCGAAACTATCATGAACAGCAACTTTTTAAAAATTCACATGGATCTCACATCTACCTTCACGAAACACTAAGGAACCAAATAAAAATAAGTAGTGTTACGAGCGAACCCCTCCCCCCTTTTTTTTCCTTCCTAAACAATAAAACAAAATAAAATTTTCTATTATTTTTGG
>WSXT02101685.1:0-11430 GCA_011762715.2 Neuroterus valhalla
TCACAACCCTCTACAAGCCAATTTCGACGAAATTGGTATGCTTGTAAGATTTTATTCTACTAACATGAAGTTAATTTCGAATTCCAGCGGAGCTAGAGAGTCATTTTTTCACAACTTTCAGAAAAACAATATTTAAATAATCAATTTTTTTAATATTGATGAGACCAGTATACAGAAAAAATTAACGTCATAATATTATTTACATATTCCTGGTCAAAACCGTTACATCAAAATTTAAATTAAAAAAAAGGTATTTCCTGATTCCTTCTTTTTTTTTGGAATAAGCCGGCCAACTTAATCTCGGAAATTGGAAATCGGAATTTCAGGTCCTACTATTCAGTCAACTTATATTTATTTTTTATTTAGGTTGATAATTATAACTGAAAAAGGTGCTGAACTAAGCTTGCGAGAATTGCTCAACCACACTTGTTCGCGGTCATTACAATAACCATCTATTTTGTCTTCATAACCTAATACTGATGATGATATTTATTAAAAAATGATTTCAAAATAGGGATGTGATGGAGCTTCTGATCAAAGTCAGTATAAACAAAACAAAATCTGATGTAACAGTAGCTGACAGTTGAATTTTCATGATTTCGATGATACCACTTTGCTCAGAAATTGAGGATGGAAATGATATTAAAAGTATTTGGTGTAATCCACAATCTGGTTCTACAAGATATTTTCACGTCATTATAGTTTTGAATACGCCAAAAAAACTGACGGGAAAAAAAAACTTGAAGTAAGCCAATTGGAATCTGAAATTAATTCTCTTCTACCGACATCAGTAGGAATGGATAGAGAACAAATAAAGGTACCGTATGAGATGCATTTCACAATGATTGATGGAAAGGTAGTTACAGTATTAACGGAAACATCATCAAATGTATGTTGCGTTACATGTAAATCAAGTCCAGTGGAGATGAATAAGTTAGAAATTTTATCAAGAAAAGCAGTATTAATTGAAAATGTCAAGTATGGTTTATCATGTCTTCATGCATGGATCATATGTATGGAATGCATACTACATATTGCTTATAGATTAGATATAAAAAAATGGAGGAACATCTTAAAATGAAAAACAACTAATGAAAAATGCTAGGCAAAGAATCCAAAAAGAGTTTCGAGAACAAACAGAATTACTTGTTAATTATCCAAAACAAGGTTCTTGAAATTCTAGCGATGGCAATACAGCGAGAAGATTTTTTCGTGATCCAGGATTGCCATCGCAAATGAAAGGTGTAAATATGAAATTAATTTAAAGATTTGGAATATTAAAACAGATAATTGCTTATGGTATCAAAAAAGATACTAATAAGTTCAAGCTGTATGCAACATAACTGCACAATTGTTGGTGAATTTTTATACTTGGTTTCATACGTCAGCATGAGAGCACAAAATACTATTATACGGATCGCCAATAATTGATAACTTTTCACTGATTCTACTAGGTTGACTATCTGAGGAAATACAGAAATTACGTAATAGAGACCTTAATCATTACAGGAAATATAATACGCGCAAGTCTAGCAGCATTGATACAAATACTGATATAATTTATAAAGCTCTACTTTCTCCAAACCCATATATTTCTCATATGAGATACAAGATTATAAATGCAAAACTTTAAATCGATAAAATAGCAAAAGATATGCTGGTTGAAGAATAAGAAAAAAATGATTAGGAGTTTGAAGCCCCTCATTGATAAGTTTTAGATATAAGAGTTGATGAAATAATCACGCAAATTCAATTTAAAATACAAGGAACATTCACACGATAAGTGAAAAAATAGTAAAAACAATCTACCTATTGAATCCATAAATTTTTCGGATAATTTATTTGTTTAAACAGAATAATTCGAAACAACTCAATCAATACGAAGAAAACATTTGTTTACATACAATGAGATTTAGAAATAGTTCTTATTTAAAAATACAATTAGTTATGAACACAAAATTATTCTAGGAAAAAGAATTCATTCCAACAATTTTTTTCGCAAAACTAATGGCAAATTCAGAATCAGCCTCAACAATAATGCCTCAAACTCCTTAAATTCTATATGATTGATCTAGTTGATAGCCCGAAATCTTATGATAACGCCAGATTTTGTTTAAAAAGTTCAAACAAATCATTTTTTGAAAATTCGGCTCCGTCAGTCTCTTTGAAATTCAATTACAAACATTTCTGTCTAAATTTTGTTTGATTCGGTCAAGATTTGTCACCTGTAGGTGGTTTCGAATGAAATTCTCGCTATATACCCAGCGCGCTACGATCCAGTATGTCCTTTTTCAGAAGAAGTACAGATTTCAGAAGTAACCGAATAACAGTTGAAAATATCGAAAAATAAATTAACTTTTTGTATAGGTCTATTCGAGGAAAAAATCTTATATTCAGAATCTTCTGTCCGTATTTTTCATGTTTGTCAAAAGAAATAAATAAATGTGATAAGAACACAGCGTTTGTAATTCAATGCATAAAGCTTGAATTCTCGTAATTTTGGAGTTTTGACAATCATTTTTTTTTGTACAACTTTATCCAAAACAAGAAAATGGACTCAATATAATACATAGTATTATCGAGCTAAAGATTGATTCCTAGGAAACTTTTATAATTCCAAATTCTACTGTACCTCCCCGTGGTGCACTATGGTAACAAATTTATTAATAAACATTTTTTTATAAAAAAAAGTATTGTCATGATGACCATAATTCTGGTTATTTTATCCAGAATTTTAAGTTATAAAAACTAGAATCATGGTGAAGTACCTTTCCAGAATCTTCTGCGATTTTTGGTCAAAGATTTGAAAAAGATTTTCAGTAGTAAAATTAAGTTGTAGTCAGGCCATCGTCTTATTGCCACTATCCCTTAGAAATATATCTCTCTCACTTAAAAACCTATTCTCATAAAATGGCTGGACTTGATTTTTTTCATTACTCTCTCATAATTATTTATAGGATACTTAATTTGCCAATATTATTATATGGGCTTGAAAAATAAACCTCTTAATGGAATCCGCATATTTATTGTACGTTAATGGTACGGTCTTAATACCAAAAAATACATCAGTATTATCTGTGTGTAAATATGTGTCTGTTGATTTGTGTGTGTACGTGTGTGATATGTTTCTGTGGAGAAGTATTTCTATACATTCGCATAATCGAATGTACTCTATTAACAACAGTTCATAGAAATATTCTCCAATCGAGTGACTAATGCTAAAAAATGTTTATTAGTACATCCAAATTTACTTACGGCAGATTAATCCTGTTTTCATTACTTTCTGAAAGTTAAATAATTTATTTCTCATATTGCAAGTAAATATCTTTGATGAAGCTTCAAAGTTGCCCAGGAAAAGATGCTTCGGATGATCATTGTTGGCAACACTTATTAAAGAATCGATACGCTCTGTGAAATCCTTTGTGACAACAGAGCGTACAAATTCTAAAATAAATATTGTAACAATTTGCAGATTCTTGTAGAAGTTGGACCAAAATTGCACTTTCATTTTCATCTCTATATTTGAAGTCTTCATTTCGATTCCAAGGACATAACGAAACTCCCTGATAACAGTTTCGTAAAGTTTAGCAGATATGTATATGCTCACCTACAACCAGAATTAGTAAGACAAGCCTAAATCGATGGCTTATTCCACATGCAAAACACAATTAGTAACGGTTCACAGCCTACGTAACGGTGACAAAATACTTGGTTAATAATCGTTGCCATTTATGAGACAATTCAGGTACGAGGTTAGTTTACGGTAACCTACCTCCGTCCACCACATAATCGACATCGATTAAACTTTCAGCCACATTCTGGACACCATAACTGCTTCACACACAATTTATCTTACGTAATACACGTGGCAGGACATTGTGAAGTTTCAAGCTCCATAAGAGACAAAGGATTCTGAGGAAAGAGTTGAATGTACGTTTCTTTCTCTTTTTTTATTGCGTGTCTATTATAAATGTACAACTCGTCATACATAATTCTGCCTATAATCTTTAGTTGCATCTTCGGTTTTTTTAAATACCTGATAAATCTAATCGCGTTTAGGTGCATCTGGTGTCGATGATAAAAATATTGAAGCTTCGACTTCGTCGACAACCGAAACCACTAGTCGCAAAAATCTCTACACAGGATATATCGAGTCCCCTTATTAGAATAAAAAAAAGAGAAGGAAGGTCCAGCATATATAAAGTCAGTAGTGTCGACGACTCCAAAACTTCGAGTGTTTTTTTTTACCCTAAAGACGACTTATACTTTTACTCAAACGCTTAATTTCTCATTCTCTCCTTCATACACTCCTATATTTTTCTTACTTACTTTTACTTTCCGTCCGTTCTTTCTCGCTCTTGCGAACTCTACCGAAATGTACTATCCTAAGCTAGAAATAAAGAGTTCTAGGTTATTTCGCCTAAGAAGCAAAATATAAATGAAGAGGAATTTCCTCAATTTGTTGGTGACTCTCGACACTTAAGCTTTTTCCTTTACAAACATTCATGCAAAATAAATTATATTCTTCATATTTCAGTAATCACAAGTGTTTGAAAAACTTTCAATTTGTGAGTCAATCCATCATCACCCGCTTTGTAACAGTTACAATGCCGTGCGATAAAGGGAAGAATTATAATCTATTATAGTGTTATTTCGGCATGAGTCCAATCTGAAAAGGGAATATCGGATAAATGACGGTGGCCATTACCTAAACATATTTTAGAATATTGTTAGTGAGAAAAGTCTTCTTTCAAGCCCGAAAATGGGCCTAATTTAAGGTTCGAACATCCTCAAGACCCGATGAAGGAGACTTATAAATCTAAAATTGAAATTAAACAAAATGAGACTTTTCTACTGCGTCATTTTTCCCTCTGTATACTGAAATCTCAGGAAACGGAATGTTGAGTTTTGTCGCTCTAGCTCTAAAGATTTTAACAGAGCTTATGTCGACGAGGGTGAATATTCTTTTTTCTTTCCCTTGTTTAATGTGCCTCTGTTATTTATCACCAGTTATGTACTTCTTTTGTCACAAGTGTTCGTGATCTCGACTTCTTTACTACCATCTTAATGTCGAAAGTTTGTATATCCTCTATTTTCTTTTAGTTTCTAGTTAGTTTCAATTTCATCTTGTTGATTTTTATGGTTTAAACACATATTGAATAACAATAAAAGACTTGTATATTAGGCACCCAGGGAGAGAAGAGGGACTTTTCCGACGAGTACTGAAAACGTACACAAGTCGAAAAAGTCCCTCTCCCCCTTGGCGCAAACGATATTCTCTAAAACAAATGCATGATTTCAGGCATTTCTCGAAAAAAAGTCATGATTCCAGCCAATATTGGAGTTCGAAAAAAGGTAGCATGATCGCAAAGAAGTTCAGGAGTTGAAAATTCGATTCAGAAATTTCTATAAATTTCCAAAAAATTATGGAAATTTTCGGTCATTTATGGATCTTTACAGGAGAATATGGTGACTTGCCATCAATCACCCAAAAATCATTTTTAAGAATTTCCATAAATTTATTAAAATTTTCTGTAATAAGTTTTCCATAAATTTCCGGAAATTTATGGAAATTTTCGGTTATTCATGGTAATTTTATAGGGATGTATGAATGACTTACCACGAATTACTAAAAATTTTATTAAAAAATTTCCATAGGTTTACGGAAATTCATGAAATTTATAGTATTCTTACAGTCGATTTACGGTAACTTGAGACAATTTACCCACAATTCAATTGAGAAATGTCTATGAATTTCCGGAAATATATGGAAATTTTCGGCCAATGATAATTAATTGACAGGAAAATATGGTGGCTTACCATAAATAACCCGAAATTCAATTTGAAGAATTTCCATTAATTTCCGGAAATTTATGTAAATTTTCGGTAATTTATAGTAATTATACACGTAGTTCATGGTAAATAAGATAAGTAATCCAAAATTCAATGCCAAATATTCCATCGACCTCTAAGAATTTATGGAAATTTTCGGTTATTCATGGTAATTTTACAAGGATATATGAATTACTTACCATGAATCACTAAAAATTTTATTAGAAAATTTCCATTGGTTTACGGTAATTTATGAAAATTTTGCGTAATTTATAGTATTCTTACAGGCAATTTATGGTTACTTGAGATAAATTACCCAGAGTTCAGTTTGAAAATGTCCATAAATTTCAGGATATTTATGGACATTTTCGGCCATTCATGGTAATTCTACAGGAAAATATGGTGCCTTACCATGAATCACCCAAAATTCAATTTTCAAAATTCCCGGAAAGTTATGAAAATTTCGGGTAATTTATAGCAATTTCGCAGATAATTAATGATAACTTAAGATGAGTAACTCAAAATTAAATTGGAAAAATTCCACAAATTTCCGAAATATATGAACATTCTCGTTTTTTCATGGTAATTTTGAAAAATTGCCATAAATTTCAGAAATTTATGGAAATCTTGCATGAATCATAGCATTCTCACAGGAAATTTATGGTGACTTGAGATAAATTACCAAGAATTAAATTTAGAAATGTAACTTACTATAAATCACCAGAAATTCAATTAAAAAAATGTCCATAAAATTCTGGAAAGTTATTTTTAATAGTTATTTTACAGGTAATTCATAGTAACTCAAGATAAGTAGCCCGAAATTCAATAAAAAAAATTTTAATAAATAAATTACATAAATTAACTTAACTAAAATAAATTACCGTGAAATTCTGTTATCTGCAACCAAAATTTTCTCAAATTTCTTACGGTGAGGGGGATGATTACCGTAAAATGGGAGCTTATAGATGTCTAATCTTTATTATTCATCTCTGACGTCACTTGTTACTCTCTAGGGAGTGAAAAGTAGAGCTTAAGGCCTGCTTCATAGGCGTCGAAAAGGTCTGAAATCATGCATCTGTTATAAAAAAAATGATTTTCAAAGGTGATGATAAACTGGTCTACTGAAAGCAAAAGTGTTCGTCAAAGTTGTAGCAATACTTATGTCCAGCCACTCGTCGCCTAAGGAGTCTCACTTTTTTCCATAATTTTTTTGACCAGTTCAGTGACCTTCCAAGAATAAATTTGGGAAATTTTTGCTCTAGATCTAATGTGCATGAGTAGATTCTGAAAGTTGGGGATTTTATTCTCATTCATGGATAATGATTGAATATAATCAATATTCAAGTGGCGATGAATAATTCTTTGATGTGTAAATTATTTGAAAAATTATTGAATATGATCTCAGGTTGGAGAGCTACCATATAAAGACAATTTAGCCTTCATGTCAGGCAGTACACGCTCCCATCTTCATCCCAGTAAAAATGGCGTACATCCAGCATGAGCTTGAAAAGAGATTAAAACAATCTATAACAGGATTGCATCATAATCAACTATCAATAATTCTTATCTTCGTTCAGTAATAAGAAAATCTTACGTCTTTATAGAATATATATTAAGTACAACTGAAATCACTATGTCGTAGATTATTATTATGTTTACGTACGTTAATAGTGCCGCGTATGTGCGCTGATAACTTGTCAGTATAATATATATAATATGTATAATTGTATATATCAATCTCATGACTTTTAATATTTATTTTTACAAAATCGTTGCCTTGGTTGAGGGGCGTTTCGTGACATCGACTTGATTATACGAGGCAGTTCTACTTTCTCAACACTCTGATATAATATCTCATTTGCATATATATTTTTCGTATTTCATATAATATTTTCATCTTTTAAATTTGCATTACTTTATAGGTGTGCTTTCAGTTATTTATGATAGCTTTATTATACAACAATCACGTTTAAATTTCAATCGAAAGCTATCACGAAACGCTCAGCAGTAACAACGTTGCTGAAATCGATGTTCAAAACGGTAGTCGGAAAAGCTATTAATGATTATCAATCCAGGGGATTTAAATATATCTATGTCCTCAGAAACAGGAAATACAGCTTCGTTTCATAAATAGTCATTTCTTAATCATCCGCATCAATTAAACGTCTTTACTGTGTATTACAAATCTCCATTTGAGCCCTTTTTCAGAAGAGGAGCAATTGAAATATAAGAGTTACATTGAACCACAATGAAGGAATTTCTGATCCTTAATATGAAATTGGAATTTGTGATGCGAAAATAGAATTGAAAATCGGAAACAGCTCGAATAAAAAAAGTCCCATTTGGATCCCGTAAGGCTTATGGGTTAAGTCCCCCGAAAGAACTGGGGCGAGACAAATCTATACTAAAGTAAAAACTTTTCTTAAAATCGGACTTATGTTCCAAAAAAGAACTGCCGTAATAGGACTGACATACTAAAAAAGTTTGAAACAAGTCCTGTTTCAGCAGGATTCTTCCAGGACCAAAAAATAAGCGATGTGCAATTAAATTTACAATTTCAATTCCTAAAGTCCTACACGGAAAACTCCATATTACTAGGATAGCAATATTAGAGTGGTCGCAAGGTTACGTTGTCGTTCTCAACCCGATATAAAGAGTATCGTAGTCGGAAGTATACACGTAGCGCTCTGACAGCCCTACACTTACTATATAACGCTGTGTCGCTGTCAGAGCGACACATTAAATATTTATAAAAACGACACATACATTAACGCATCACGTAGACGATCTTTTTCAGCGCAAATGTCAATAGGCGAAAGCACAAAAAGATTTATAAGACGATTCTAGAATAATTGTTATTAAATTTATGTCTAAAGTAACGAATTAAACGAATACAATTTTTCGCAGAGAATGGTATTGACAGAGTTTGATTATTATTGTAAAAAAAATACATATTCATTTATTGGTTCTCTGCATACCACAATTGTGATTTCTCGATTTCAACGAAACCAGTTGTAAGTTACGATTTGAATCAAATAAATTTTGCATTGTTTTAAATTACTGTATGTTATCCGTCACTGTTACTATTTCTCATGAATTAAATTAAGACAGGGTAGTGATTTGGCGGACAATTTCGAATTCCAGGTAATTTCCCAGTTTTTCCCGTTCAAATTCTTCAATTTTTCAGTTTTATCACAAAAGATAAAACATTGCAAAATAAATTAATTTTGAGAAAAATACTCAAATATTTCAAGGAAAAAGAGCTTTTTTTTTACAAAAATTGGAACAATAAGTTTACGATTGAAAAAAATCAATTTGCAATAACCCAAAAAAATGGATTTCCTACAAAATAGTGCATTTTCCAACCAAAATGATGAATTTTTCAAATAACATAATGAATCTTCAACTGATACAGCTATATTTTCGAATAAAAAATTTAATGTTCCACCAAAACAAACAATCTTTAAACGAGATAATTGAATTTTGCCCAGAAAAAATAATTATTTCCAGCCGAAAGTGAAACAGTAACATTTTTACTGTGCAGCGATGTTATGTTGAAGCTTTAACCAGTATGTGTAGATATGAGAGATGGATAAATAAATTTTTCGATCCTCTTTTCTTTTTTTCATTTTTAAAAAATTTTTTAAATTTTTACTTCCTTAAATTTTTAAGTCTTTTCAAAAAATTATTTTCTTTTTTTCATTTCTCGAAGACCAGAGGATCGAAAAAATTATTTATCCATCTCTCATATAGTAACATTTTTAGTTCAAAAAACTAAAACTGATTTGACAAGATTCGAGGTTATGTGAGAATTTACCGGCTTTACCGGTGCAAATGCGCTGTCACAGCAATATGGAGTTTTCCGTATATTTCATTTTCGGGACATAAGTACTAGAAATGTCCTCCTTTTTTTCTAAATTTTCACAAGTCCAAATTTGACGAAATAAAAAAAAGTTCGTGCTGTGTGAAACTTTTTGTGATTAAAATTCTGCCTGACCAGAACGTATTTTTAACTTTCTTCGTTCTTAAATTCCATACAAGCAGGATGCCATGGGGTTTTGTAAAAATGTTACTTTTCTAGTACTCTTGTCTCAAAATCAAATTGACACTCATTAATATTTTTCCAAATTAGGTTGAACTTTCATAGTACTTATTTCCTATTCGTACATTTGAAAATGATCAGAAAAGTTGGTACTTAAGTGATGTTTGATACCATACCTCATACTTTATTCAGATTTTTTCCAGAATTTTAAAGGGACTTTTCCTACTCAGGAAATAGCGAAACCTCTAGATAGTCTGCTCATCAAATAATAAACAAACAGGAGCTGAATATCACGAGGTAGGAAAATGTAGCAACCACTGCACAAAACGAGACGTTCACCCACTCAGAAACTAATGCGTCGTTTGTATAGGCGAAACCAGCATTATAAATTGGAATACCTCGATGTCGACTATCTCGAGATTCTACTGTACATTTGTTTATTTTATCAACTACTCTACCTATCATGGAACATCTTCTCTCTCTTAATACGAAATTTTTTCCCGCAGTTTTTCCAATCAAAATAAAATTGTTTTTTCAAGAAGTAGAGACAGGGGCGCACAGAAGCTGAAGGGGGCCCGGGGCAGAATATTGAGATATTGTGGGAACCTTATTTTCAAATTCGCATATTAATGGATAATTGGCTTCAGCGGGGCCCCTTTGGGCGCGGGGCCCGGGGCAAATCGACCCACTTGCCCCTCCCTCTGTGCGCCTCTGAGTAGAGATGTGTTAATAAAATTCGAAACCACAAATATCTTCACCTACTTACAATGTATTTTGTGCTAAAACAAGCTGTAAAGTTATAAGTCGCTTTCCTCGATCCTACACTTAAAATACTACGATTTATGGTAATAATGTCGATAGCAGCGGTTGTGTTACACTTTAGAATCGTAGTTTAATGTGTTACAATAGTGGTACTTTAATTTTATCTAAATGTAGAATCTTCCACCATGAAAAGTTTATTCTTAAAAATACGTCACACGGTCGGTCATATCACGGTTGACTTAGCGAGGCATCGCGCTCATCTCTCTTACTTTGAATTAGTAAAAATTTTACTAATTAAATCAGTTGATTACCTTTCGACTGATGAATCAGTTATTCCATTTAATTCACTAATGTTACCGATAACATAACCTCATAAATATTCGTTAATGCATTTAATGCTAATTCGAACATGCCATCATTGACAGCAAGACAAATTTATTATTCAGTGACAGTTGGAGTGACGGTTAAAAAAAATTTTTTCAGGGAGATGGAATATTCTTTGGTTTTGAAACCTAATAAAATACAAAGAAAAAAACATCGAAGGTGAGTGTACTTAATATGAGAATATTTTTTTTAAAATCCCGCTATGAATATAGTTTGAGTAGAGCGCCACCCAAATGTGGTGACCCACTCTCATACTAAATGCACCGAAGACGAGTCCTGTCAAGCACCGTCGAAGTCTTGCGTCAAAGCAGAGATGAGTTGAAAGCGTAAAACAACAGTGAACTTCCACTTAAGTTGACCTTCACTTAAGTTGACTTTCGGATAAGTTGACTGGGAACGTTCACATAAGT
>WSXT02101696.1:0-11430 GCA_011762715.2 Neuroterus valhalla
TATCTCGGAAACGGCATGAGCGACAAAATCAATTCTAGCGTAACAAATTAGCAACAAAATAGCAACAAATTATGGTAGTAGTTAGGGTTCTGCCCTTTGAAATGGCTGCCGCAACTTAATAGACGTATTATTTATAAATTTTCAGGATTTCGACTAAACATCACTTTCTGTCTGTGAACTGTTCAACTTTGATGCAAATCAAGTGAAGAATCTCTGCTAATTTCTACGAAACCATTTTCATTCACTTATTTCTTTATAAAAAATTAAATTTTTTTAAAAACATTTACATTTTTATTGGACATCTCTTTTGGATGGTTGCTTTAGGTTTTCTGGATATTCTCAAATGAATCCAAGCAATTCTCAGAAAATGCCATAGTTCAAAAGTCGATTTTTTTTTGCATTTTTGGTAATGAATAAAAAAATAAATAAAGAGAATGAAAACAGAAAATCCAATTTTTTAGGCAAACTATGCAAGGTAGGGGAAAATATAATAGAACACAAATTGTGCAATGGAAAACTATCGACGAATTTTGTATGTAACACTTTTTGATAGGACAAGTGGTTTTTGTTTCAGTTGAAAATAACTTCAAAATGAAATATTGAGTTTTTTGAAAAAATGAAGGAGGCTGAGACAGAAAATTGGTAGAGAAAAGTTTTTCACTCAAAATGCATGAATTTGCTATACATTATTTTTTTATGAAAGGCGTTAATGTAGCTTTAGTCTCAAAATTTGATAAAAAATTAGAAAATCAAATTTCAAGAAAAACGACCAAACCTATTAAAAAAAAGTGAGCAGCAAAAGTTCTCTATCCAGAAATAAGCTACAAATTTGTTATCATTCATTTTTTATGGGATGTGTAGTTTTTGTTTATATTGTAATAATAATAAAAATGAAAATAGACTGTTTAATTTTCTGAAAAAAGTACGAGGTATATAAATTAATATAGTATAAATTTAATTTATTAAAGTTGATGATAATATAGAAACGTTCGGGCTCTGACAGGCATTAATGGAGTGCGCAGCACGAGACACGCGGTAAGAATGTATTCGGTACAGCCGGAGATGCTCCAACATAGAAAATTCACAATCATCAAATCAATGTAGTCAGTTTTAGAAGTTCTGTAAAAAATTAAGGAAAGTAGAATGACCGAGCGCGGAGCACGAGGTGACATTATCATCGATTGCGAAGCGCGAGATCCAATAGACTTATATTATATATTTTAATTTATTCTTTTACGATTTCAAATTGTTTCATACCTAGATTTTTGTCCTTTCAAGCTACGGTATTTTCAGGCAAAAAATAATAAGGAAATATAATTTTTTTTTGCTCAAAAGTTTACTTCTTTGTTCAAAAGTCTAATGCTGAATTTTTTTTAACCTTGTTTGTTTGTCAAGAAATCAATTCTTTGTCAAAAAACATAACTATTTCATATAAAATTTGTGATTATATGTAGCACATAAAACATGCTTCTTTCATGCAATCTCTTTTGCCCTAATTTAACGATTGATATTGTGCTTCTTTAATTTTTTTGGGACAAAGTTGATTGCACTAGTAATCGAACTATTTCTTAACTGATTAGAGAGTCATAAATCTGATCTGGGATTAAACTAATTTGTCAACAAAACGTCTTTCTTCGTTAAATTTATCCATTTAATAATCCTATTTACCGTTCAATTCAATTTTTGAAAATTTTAATTCAGCAATACCATTTTTGGTTGGAACCTAATGTTTTTTAGATATAAATTTGACAAATTGGTTCAAAATTCATGTATTTTATTGGGAATTTGTCTTTTACTTGTAAATTATTTTTGTTGGAAATTTAAATATTTTGTTTGCGATGCAACTTTTTTTGCTTATTGAAGAATTCACCTAGTTTCAAAATTTATCCATTCGGATTAAAGGCAATTTTTTATGTAAGACAAGTCATTTCTCTTGAGTAAAAATTCATCGTTTTTTGTTAGAACCTATATTTTTTAATAATTGTTTAACTGACCTCTAAATAAATCGTTTTTCTAGATTACAAATATGTGTCAGGATGATGAATGTGTCAGGAAATACAAACCGAAGAAATGCCTACCGCTTGTGAGAAACGACCAGTGTTAGGTTAAAAATGTTCTGGTACCCCCATTGTGTCATTGGATTATTTTTAGTTTTTCAATTTTTAAGATTTCATAAATTTTACTAGTGCTCGAAGATTTATAATATAAGCAAGATAAATATTTTTTTCTGAAAAAACTTTAAATGTACAAATAAAAATTAATTGTAATTAGAGCCCTAAAAATCCAGTTTGTTGGTTATAAAAGAAGATATTGCATTTGTTTTTGTATTTTTCTTGCTCCTCAAATTTAAATTTTGAAAAAAGACATTCTCTTTCGAAAATTGAACTTTTTTGCTGAAAGCAACCTTTTTTATCTTTAATTGATAAAAAGTATTCTCCTCAATTCTATGCGGCACATCCAGACTTTTTATAAAATGTCTCAAAATATATTTTTTTCAAAAGTCTGGATGGGCCGCATTAGATTGAGAAGAATATTTTTGATCAATTTTCCTCCTTCTCGAAAAATTGGTTATGAGTTGAACTTTATTGTTGAAAATTCATTTTTCCAAGATTCACCTTTCGGTTTGAAAATTCAACTCTTTTGTTGAAACATTGTTTTTCACTCAGTTGATTTTGAGCTCAAAAAAAATCTATTCAGTTAGTTATAAAAGAAGGCATTGCATACATTTTTACCTCCTTCTTTACTCTTGAAGATTCACTTCAGGAACTTATACATAATCTTTCGAAACGCTTTAGAAAGATTCACAATTTTTCTACAATCCGTATTGAACTAGGTTTGGTTTCCCGGATAACACCAAACGTCTTGCAAACGTTTTAAAAACGTTTTCTGGCAAACGTTTGAACGTTTGTAAATTTCGGTGAAAAAGATGTTTTCAAAACGTTTCCAAAACGTCGGATACTTCCGCACATTTTTGATACTTTGACTGAACTAAAGTTTTTACAAACGTTTTGAAAACGTTCGTTAGACCAAGCGAAATTTGAGCAGATTAAATTTCCGAACGTCTCTAAAACGATTACGAGACATTCATCAAACGTCCACAAAAAATTTATCCAACCTTTGAAAAGCGATTTCAAATGTTTGCGAAACGTTTACGAAACGTTCTAAGAAGGTTTGAAGAACGTTTGATAAAAAAATTAATTTTTTTTTCAGTAGCTCATGTACAATAATGGTAATTAGACGATAACTTACTTTCTAATGATAACCTTTCCGTGTCTCCTCTTGTAAACATATGTTTCAAAGTAGTATATATACTAATTATCATAGTTTTCTGTCACTTGCGAGAGAGCTCACGCCATCTGTCGGATAAATTTTTTGATCAAACGTCCTTCAAACGTTTATAAAATGGTTGGAAAAAGGATGTAATTCCGATCGTTCAAAAGTTTAGTTCTCAAGCGTTTCTCAAACTTCTTAAGAACCTTTATCAAATCTTTTTCGAAAGTTTTGCAAACGTTTTGAAAACGTTTGAAATACGTGTTGAATTTGTAGACACTCAAAATTTTATCGGTAAAACGTTCTGAAAAACTTTGTAAAACCTGTTTGAAAACTTTTGTTCACTTGAGTCTCAAAAATCAGCAAAAGTATCCAACGTTTTCAGAAATTTTGCGTCATAAAAAATTCCAAACTTTTTATGTTTGCCAGAAAATGTTATAACATTGTTTTCTGGCAAACGTTAAAATGCTCATAAATTTGGTGAAAAAGACGTTTTCAAAACGTCAGATACTCTCGAACATTTCTGATACTTTGATTGGAGGAAACTTCTTATAAGCGTTCTTGATCGAACGTTCTCAAAATGCTTGCAAAACGTTTGAAGGACGGTCGTAATTCCGATCGTTCAAAAGTTTGCCTCTCAAACGCTTCTAAAACTTCTTTCGTACGTTTGCCAAATCGTAACGTTCTTCAAACGTTTTGAAAACGTTCAAAATACGTGTTCAATTTGGAGTCAATCAAAATTTTATTGGCCAAACGTTCTGAAAACGTTTTTTAAAAGTTTTGTTCACTTGAATCTCGAAAATAAGCGGAAGTATCCAACGTTTTCAAAACGTTTTCCTCAAAAAAAATTCAAAACGTTTTTGGTTTACCAGAAAATGTTTCAAAAACTTTTTTGGCAAAGATTAAAACGTTCGCATATTAGGGTGAAAAAGACTACTTCAAAACGTCAAATACTTCCGAACATTTCTGATACTTCGACTGAACAAAACTTTTTATAAACGATTTGAAAACGACCGTTACACCAAGCAAAATTTGAGCAGATTATATTTTCAAACGTCTCTAAAACGTTTGCAAGAAATTTATCAAACGTTCAGAAAACGTTTATCAAATGTTCGAAAAACTCTTCTATAAAACGTTCAAAAAACGCTTGTCAAACGCTTGCGAACCGCTTATACTATGCCTTACTATCTTCTTTTCCCTGTCTTTTCCTATGAACATGCTTTTAAAAGTAGTATATATACATACTAATCACCACAATTTCCTGCCACTTGCGAGGAAGATCACGCCATCTATCCGATAAATTTCTTGATCAAACGTTCTCCAAATATTTAAAAAACGTTTGAAATATGGGCGTGATTCCAATCGTTCAAAAGTTTGTTTCTCAAACGCTTCTAAAACTTCTTTCGTACGTTTGCCAAACTTATTTTTGACGTTCTTCAAACGTTTTGAAAAGCTGGAAATACGTGTTCAATTCGGAGTCACTCAAAATTTTATTGGCCAAACTTTCTGAAAACGTTTTTAAAAAGTTTTGTTCACTTAAATCTTTAAAATAAGCGGAAGCATCCAACGTTTTCAAACCGGTTTTCACACCAGAATTTCCAAAAGTTTTTGGTTTTCCAGAAAACGTTTTAAAAACGTTTTCTGGAAAACATTGGAGCGTTTGTAAGTTTTGGTGAAAAAGATGTTTTCAAAACGTCAGATACTTCCGAACAATTCAGATACTTCGACTGAAGGAAACTTTTTATGAACGTTTTGGAAACGGCCGTTAGACCAAACAACATTTAGGGAGATTATATTTCCAAACGTCTCTAAAACTTATGCAAAACATTTATCAAACGTTCGAAAAACGTTCATCAAAATTAAAAAAATGTCTATGAAGCGTTCAAAAAACGTTTTTCAAACGTTTGCGAAACGTTTATTCCATATCTCACTTTCTTATTTTCCCTGTCTTTTCCTATGAACATGCTTTTGAAAGTCGTATATATATATACATATATACTAATCACCATAGTTTCCTGACACTTGCGAAGAAGATCACGCCATCTTTTCGATAAATTTCTTGATCAAGCATTCTCTAAACGTTTACAAAACGTTTAAAATACGGTCGTAATTCCTATCGTTCAATAGTTTTCTTCTCAGACGCTTCTAAAACTTCTTCCGTTCATTCGCCAAATTTATTTTTAACGTTCTTCGAACGTTTCGAAAACGTTTGAAATACGTGTTCAATTTGGAGTCACTCAAAGTTTTATTGGCCAAACGTTCTGAAAACGTTTTTGAAAAGTTTTGTTCATTCGAATCTCGAGAATAAGCGGAAGTATCCAATGTTTTCGAAACGTTTTCCACCGAAAATTCCAAACGTTTTCGGTTTGCAAGAAAACGCTTCAAAATGTTTCCTGGCAAACATTAAAACGTTTCTAAATTTTGGTGAGAAAGCCCTTAGACCAAGCAAATTTTGAGCAGATTAAATTTCCAAACGTCTCTAAAACGTTTGCGAAACATTTATCAAACGTTCAAAAAACGTTTATCCAAAATTTGCGAAACGTTCATACCATATCGTGCTTTCTTCTTCTCCCTGTCTTTACTTATAAACATATATTCGAAAATCGTATAGATACCTACTAAACACCGTAGTTTTCCGTCACTTGCGAGGAAGATCACGCCACCTGTCGGATAATTTTTTTGATCAAACGTTCTCCAAACGCTTACTTAACGTTTGGAATACGGTCGTAATTTCGATTGTTCAAAGTTTTGCGTCCGAAATGTCTGTCAAACCCATTTTGAACGTTTAGCAAATTTCTTGTAAACGTTTTCCAAACGTTTTGAAAACGTTTGAAATACGTGTTGAATATGTAGTCACTCAAAATTTCGCTGATCAAACGTTCTGAAAACGTTTTTGAAGAGTTTTTTCAATTGATTCACAAAAATCAGCGGAAGTATCCAACGTTTCCAGAACGTTTTCCTTGAGGAAAAATCCAAACGTTTTTGCTTTGCCAGAAAACGTTTTAAAAACGTTTCAAAAACGTTCGCAAAACGTTCGTATGTTATTCGGATTTTTATTTAAATTTTGCACAGTAGATACAAAACTATTTTTCACAGACTTTCATTGAGAATTACAAGACTCGTTTGCATTTAGTATTGAAAAGTTTAGAATCTTTCATCGAAGGTCTTATTCAAGATCTCCAACATTTTGGTACCTATCCAAGACTTCTAGACTAATTTTTTGCTTTTTACAAGGCTTATTTATTCCGTTTATTTTCCACACCATATTCTTGTTAATATCAAAATTTTTCTGTTCAGATTACTATAAATTTTGATTTTGAATCTTCGGTAAAGTTTTAATAAACGGAAAAAAACTCAAATTGATGCATTCTGTAGAATAAAGTCGGGAAAAGACGGATACTTCGAGACTTGTATATTAGACATTGTTTATTATATTTTCTTCCTGATTAAATCTTACTTTTATGTAGATTTCAGATCATCTGCATAATCAACACGCGAGGCTAAAAGAAAATCCATTACCTAGAATTCGGTTTAGACTTTAATTAAAAGTAAATTGAACTCTACTCAGGCATTTGGAAAGCAAGAAATGTACACACCGATTAATTTACCGCACCCTCGGTAAATGAACGACAATTTGCCGCGTGACGAATTGACTCGGCTGAAGTTTTTGAAGGTAAAAAAATTGATTTATTCCGTACAAAAAACTGGAAATGAACACAGCTAAATGTGGACTTTGAGAAAGATATTGCTGCAAAAAATGCATCAAGATTGATTCGAAAGAAAAAAAACGAGGGAGAATTGTAGACGCGAAAAAAATCTAATTTATCATTCTTGGTGATCCAGACATACAACCAGTCGGAGAATAATGAAGGGAAATGCTTTAAATGGTTCAAAATGGTCTGATTTTCCACTAATGTGCCTTATTGATTATTTATCATTATGATTTAAATGTTACAAATGCACCAGCGAATAATGAGAAGCGAATTATAACCTCAAAATATCAAAGACAGCGCTGAGCATGCTTAGTTATAACAACTCCAGTTAGGTGGTGCAAGCATCAAAGACGCAAAATTCAAATATTATTATACTTGCTATAATATAATAAGCCCCCCCGAAGGAGAAACTCGGGGGGGGGGGGGGGTAGCCTCCCCAGTTTTTCAGGTATTCCTGTGCATAATTTTGTCCGATAAACTTTTTTTCTTGCTTCTGTGTTGCCGTGTGCAATTGAGCCCCCCCGCTCGAAAATACCTTCCGCGGACCCTGAAAACTTGCCATTCTATCCATTCTCTCCCCAAATATATTTATTTCTGTTCTTACTTTTCCTTCACCCTCTTGCTGCCTCTTCTCCATCTCTTTTAACTTTCTTCAAACCTTATATGTTCCCACTTTCCATTGTTCTCCCCACTTCCTTTGCACTGCTGTTAGCTTCTTTCTTACCTCCTTCTCTTGCTTTTCCACCTCATCGAATCTTCCCCGAACCCCCTCTCTGAATTTCTTCAGCCTTTCCTATCTTTTCCCCCTAGAACCAATTATAAGCACTTTCAACTTTGCGAACACCTCTTCTCCCTCACTACTTATCTCCGGCGTCATTCACTTCGTTTTCACCTTCTTTGGTTCGTTACCCTTTCCCGGCTCGTCCTCCCCCTCTACTCTCTTTTTTCTCTCTTCCCCCCCTTTTTCTAATTTACTGCTCTAAGTGTCAGACGATGTCTGCCACTTTCGGAATTGCTCACTTGACTTCTCACTTTATGCCCTCTCTCTATTCAGCCTTTCAAAATGAAAGGGTTTCCCGCTTTTTCCCTGGCTCTCGGCCAGTCAGCGCTGCCGCCTCAGAGAGGTCGCCAGCACTGTCACTGACGTCACACTCTGACACAAGTTCTTCTTCCTTTGCTAAGCGCTCCTTGTCCCTCTTTGCGCCCGTCTTACCACTTCTCTTATCATGGCGCCTGTTACGCGCAACTCTACTGCGAACGATAATTCTGCGATCCAATATCCTCTCCTCACCTCCCTTGGTTCCTTGCCTGCCGCTCCTTACTGAACTCCAAAAAACACCCTAATCACATAAAAAACCACCGTTATCGCTCCATTCGTAACCCTTTTATACCCACATGCACTCGTTTATCAACCACTCTTAACCTTGCCAGTCCACCCAGTTTCTCGCCTTCAACAACCTAACCTTTAAACTCACTCCAGTCGAAAAAAAAAGACTTTCGTCCTTCCACACAAATCACACCTCTCCTTCCACTTATATTAAAATTTCACTCCTGATTTCTTCACTCATCATACACTGACCGTATTTCCTCAATTATCCCCTGCACGCCAGCCTAAAAAAGACTACACTTCACTAATCGCATGCTACCTTTATCGGCAAACAAACGACAAGGGGACTTAAAAGCAAGGTAGAAAGGAAAAAAGGAAGACATGAAAATAGTACTTTGGAATGTGGCAGGGTTAAAAAACAAGGATATAGAATTTTGGAGAAAAGTACAAAAGTGGGATGTGATATTGATAAGCGAAACGTGTGTAGAGGAGAAGGAGTCAGAGGTAAAAGAGGAACTCGCGGTAAAGGATGATAATAATATGAAGGAAAATGACGGAACAATGGTAAGGAAAATTAGAGTAGAAAAGCATAGTGTCACAGTGGTATGCGTATATAGGAGAAAGGGTGAAGAGGAAGGATGGAGCAAGATAAAGAAATGGACAAAGAATGAAGAGGAGGGGTTGGTGCTTATAGGACGGAACTGGAATTCTTGGACTGGGAAACAAGAGGTAGAAGTGTGGTATAGGGAAAAAGAAATCTTCATGAGAAATTCAAAATATGGAGAGTCGGATAAGGAGGATAAGAGGCTCTTGGACCTGCTGGGGGAGACTGGATGGCCTATTTTCAACGGCACTACTGAGGGAGATGAAAAAAGGAAGATGAAGTTTACAGGTAAAGAGGATACCGTGAAGATTACATACTGGTAGGAGAAAGAATAATGAATGTGATGGTTGGAATGGAAGTAGGAAACGAGACGGACAAGAAGATTAAACATGAGAAGTAGACGGAGGGGAAGGTAAGTTGACAGAATTCAAAGAAAAAAAGAAAATGGAGCGGTAGAGAGTATGGAAGACGAGGAAGTAGACACGCTGCTAGAGAAACTCAAAAGAGTGATTAGGAAAGTGAGGGAAAGTGGGAATGGAAGGAGAAGGAAAAGATGGAAAGGTTACAGGAACGATGTGTGAAAAACGCTCTAGGAATAGATTGGAGGACACCTGGGCATACGGTGAGAGAAGGAACCCGGAGGGATAAATTAGGTATCAGAGCAGGGAAGGGCTAGGAAATATGGAGAGAAGCTAAGAGAGGGGAAGGGAAGGAAGAATACTTAGTGGAAGAATATCCAAAGGAGGTGGAAGAAACAAGAGGGGGGGGGGATGGAGTTAACGAAACGGGAAGAAGAAATAAGGGAGTTCCTCAAAGATAGACATATCAAAGAGGAGACTAGAGTAAATTTTGGAGAATCAGGAGAGAAAGATAAGGAAAGTCAATTATTAGAAAGATGGGGAATGAATAAGAAATCGGAATACAATAAATGGAATTAGATAATAAAAAAGGAAGGGATACCATAGTATTTGGAAAGGAGTCGGGAGACAGGCGATTGACAGGAATAGCAAGATTTAGGTTGGAGAACGAGGTCAGGAAAGTGATGTATTGACAAGAAAAGGAGAAAAGAAAGTGCAGAATATGTGAATCGTATGAAAAAACATGGAAACATATATGGGAAAGATGTATGAGAGAAATGAAAGATAAAGGAAGCTGGCGAGAGAACATGGTAAGGATTTTGGGGAAGGAAGGACAGGGGAAGGAGTGGATGAGGGAATTCGAGAAAGCAAGAGGACCGGATGAAATGAAATGAAAGAATGATTGTGTAAAGGAGAAGTTTGAGTAGGAAGAGGAGTAAAAGAAAAAGGAAGCGGAAGTCACACAGGAAAATAAGGTGGACAAAAGAGAAGAGAAGAGGAAGAAGTGAATGGTTGGGGAATGTTGTCATATAGAGGCATTTATTGTTCAATATTAAACCTTGTCCTTTCCTCATCTCTAACACATGTCTGTTGCACCTGTCTCAAAATTCACGGTGTTCCATTAGTTTCTCAATCGATATTTCACCGGAAGTGTTGTGAACCGTTCTAGTAGTTTCACGGTTAATTAAGATGTGTTCTTCTGCAAGTACAGTCGAGATATGTGTCTGTGACAGCAATAAATTTTCAAACGGTTTAATTGAGTCTCCTTCCACCTGTGCTAATCGTAAATTTTTTGCTGTCCTCCATCAGGCTGGGACAACTCCGATTTGGTCGAACAAATTTATCTTGATTGGCTAGCTCTCCTAGTAATTGATCCAACACTTTTTTTCCTTTCCAGAATCTATCTAAGTTATTTATACATCATGAATGACCACATAAAGATTACCTTCTTTAGTAGGTGGGTATACATTTTCAAATTGTTTACTTTCCATTAGAAAGGAACAGGGGAAGGACGCCTAAATTTAGATAACTATTACTACGGTTATGAACACTTTTACGATATTTTTTAGATTCTCCTTCCAATTTTTCACTTGTTTCATCGAAATTACATTCAAACGTACCCGCTAAAACAATGCACTCTTCGTTGGCAATAGACATTTGAGTGCATAAGATTGGCAGCATTTTTCGAAGGTTCCCACTATAAGAAGATTTTACAACAGCACGATTTTTTTTAAGGTGTGTGTATCGATACTTGTTTATCGAGTGACTTTCGACTCTTCCAGTCGTCCAGACGGTGTTGTCAAGTTTCACCAGTGTCACCAAAAGACGATTCACAAAAAGGTTGTGTATTGATTATAGATGTGTATTGTAAAATGTGAATAATAGAAAAACATGGCAAGGACATAAAATAGCGAGGAAGCATACAAAATATTAGTACTTGATTGATTGAAGTTTTTAGAAAAAAGAAGATTGTTTTCCAGATGACTCTTCTATATATCTAATATACTCATTACAGAAGTACCCGGATAGCACAAAACGTTTTGCAAACGTTTTGAAAACGTTTCCTGCGAAACGTTAAAATGTTTGTAAATTTTGGTAAAAAAAACGTTTTCAAAACGTTTTCAGAACGTTGGATATGTCCGCTGATTTTTGGTACTT
>WSXT02101707.1:0-11430 GCA_011762715.2 Neuroterus valhalla
TCTATTATAATTTAGAAATATTTCTCATTCGAAATACTCCTTCTACTCTAAAAACTGCTTGAAGTACTTTCTTCATTCTAAATAAGGAGAGGGGAATTTCAAATTTTGACGAATTTTAAATTGAAATAGCGATGTTCTAAATTTCCTCTCTTCTCAATTCGAATAAAAGTCATTCGAATTAAATTATATATTATTATGTTCCAAGTGAAATTATATGTCTCTACTGAAACTCGCTGCCCTAGAATAAAAACTATAATAATTTGCTGAAATCCTCTGTCCCAAGTCAGATAAATGAGAAAAAGCAAATAAAAAGTGATAAATACATTTTTTTGAAAAAATTGAGAAAATAATTCTTTCCGTATGTTTGGGCTATCACCAGTGGCGTTCCTACCGGGGGTATTAGGGGTGGTAAACACCAGGGCCCCATGAACCAAGGGGCCCCCCAAATTGCGTAATGGAAATTAGAAAACCAAAAAAATAAAATAAAATAAAATGCAAACTAGTCTCAATTTTATCTTTTTTTAACTTGATCGGAAAACCGGGAAAGACCGGGAATTTAATTAAAGAACCGGGAATATATTTGCTTCAAGTTAGACTATTCAAAATCCTACTAAAAAAAGAACGAGGAATGACCGCTTAATTTTATTAAATCGAAAAGAAAACTTATCATTTGATTCCAAGAGTGTGAGGTTCCTTTAATCTGATTCTCAAAATATTTAAATACATCTATACTTCATGAGGGGAAGAATTTTTATTCTTTTCCATTATAAGACAAATTTTCTGCAAATTTGTTACTCTGTGAAATTTTTTAAACTGATTCAAATTTGATAATCGAATGGATGATAGCCCAAACATGTTTTTGGAGAAATTTTTTCAAAAAAATGTATTGAACACGTTTTATTTGCTTTTCCTCATTTATCTCACTTGGGACAGGGAATTTCAGAAAATAATTATAGTTTTTATTTCAAGCTAGGGAGTTTCAGTGAAAAAGTATAATTTCACTTGGAACAGGGAATTTTGTACATGGGATGAGAACTCTTCAAAGTCTGTAGAGTACAAGTAGTATTCCAAAGAAGAAATATTAATAAATTATGATGAAAAACTTGTTTACATTGTTCATCGCATGCAAATTCATCCTTTTTTAATTCAAAAATCAAGTACTTGTTCAAAATTTAAACTTGTTTGTTGAAAATAAATTTTTTTTGAAAATGCATTATTTTGATTCAAAATTCACTTCCGGTGGAAATTAAAACTGCTGTGTTAAAAATCAATGCATCTTTTTTTGGTGAAACATCAAGTATTTAGTTGAACATTGATTTTCGAATTTGAAAATTAAGCTATCTCTTTGAGAATTCATGTACTTCGTGGAAAATTCTTCTTTTTTGTAGAAAATCAATCTTTATGTTTGAAAATTCATTTTTTTGCTTAAAAAACATCTATTCCCGTTGAAGATTCAACATGATTATTATTATACCATCGAGACAAATCCCTTTCGGGGCAAGCGTAACTTATACCTGGAAATGCAACAGTTTGGTTGAAAATAAATTTCTTTAACTGAAAATTTAACTGTTTCATTCTTAGAGGAAAATGTTCAAAATTCGACATTTCAGTAAAAATTTGTCATTCTCAATTGAAAATTCAATCATTTCGTTGAAACTTTACATATTTTTTGAAAAATCGATTTTTTTGTAGAAAATTATCTATTTATTCGGGAGTTAATATTCTTATTAAAAATTTTTTTTGGTGGTTAACAATTCAGGTTATAAAGTTAAACATTTTCATTTTTCATTTAAGTCCAATTGAAAATTCCATAGTTTCAGTTGAAATCCATTTATTTAGTTTAACATCAATTTTTTCCATTTCTTTGAGTATTCAAATTTTCGTTACCCAATTTATCTTTTTCAGTAAAAGTTAGTTCATCTGTTTGAAAACTCAACTCTTTCAGTTGAAGATTCTTTGTTTTAGTATAAAACTCTTTTGCTAGGTTTGAAATTGTTTTTTTAAACTAAAAATGTTACTGCTTCAATTATTCTTTCTATTTGAAAATTAATATTCTTGTTCGAATATTCACCTTCATGGTTGAAAACTGAAGTACTCCAGTTAAATATTTATTTTCCTATTTGAAAATTCATCTTCTCGGTTGGAAAATGAACTATTTTGTTGGAAATCCGTTTTTTTCGTAATCATAAATTGGTTTTTTAAATTGTGAGTTAAGCTGTTCCAATTTTTTAAAAAAGAAATCATATTTTTTTGTGGAATATTTTAGAATTCTGTTCAAAATTGATTTATTTTGCAATGTTTGATCTGTTGTGTTAGAGGATGTTTAGAATGACCGTCATGAATTGAAATAAATGTTTGCGTTTTGCGAAATATATAAATATTTTACTTATAGTTATCCGGGAAAATTGAAAAACTTGACCCTGAAGAACCGGGAAAAGACCGGGAATTTTAAATAGTCAGCCGAATCGGCACCCTGAATAACGTGAAAAACACTTCATATTTGTATTGAGCTGAATAAAAGGAGAGGGAAGTAGGGGGCCCCCTAAATAATTCCCCACCCGGGCCCCGCCAGGTCACGGTACGACACTGGCTATCTCCAATGTGATTATAAATTTTGAGTTAGCTAAAAAAAACTTTACAGAGAAACATAAAGTACAGATATTTCCCGGTAATTTTTCGGTTTTTAAATTGAATTCCCGGTCTTTTCCCGGTCCGTCCCGGTTTCCCGGTCAAGTCACCACCCTGTGAGTGTTTTCGAGACCGCACCTGGTTAATTAGTAAGAAGGAGATGGAGAAACTGATGAGGCATAAAAAGATAAAATCAGATGAGATAAAAAATCTGATTTGCGTCTACACTGTCGATAACTACGACCGGTATTACCGGAACCTCGTCAAGATTGAAGAATCAAGAATCAAGAATCAAGAACCGACGAGATTCACACTTTTTAACTTCATAAAGGTGAGTGCACCAACGAGTTAGCATTTGAAGCTCATTCAAGTATTCAAGTAGTCAAGTACTGTTTACCAAGAAAATTTCCATAGCGGACTCATGTAATCTGCTTTGCATTTCTTTCAATAATTGCAACGAGCATGTCTTAATATCACAGAAAGAAACATAGCAAAAGTCTTTAACTGGCGCGTGAAAAATAAAATGAAAATAAATAAGTGTGTGCGTAAAAAGTGTGAATTTACCCTCAATTCGCATAATGCATCTGGTCAGAAATCGATAAAATTGATAAAATGAAAGAAAAAATTGTATATAATATAGAACTTTAATTTCGCAATAATCTGAAATATCTATTTTTTCTAAGAGTCTCTTTAAATAGATGGAGGAATTTATAAGGAATTTGTAATGTGCATAGAATAATTTAAAAACAGATAAAATCGTGGAGCTTTTTCATAATGCAATACAAGATGATTAATGACAAAAGTCTGATAGAATTAATATAGTGCATATTCAACTTCTTATGAGGTATCTAGAAAGGTCTGCAATTGACTTGTTTTGATTGATAGAGTAATCGATATTTTATGCTTATAAAAAATATGCACAATAAATTTTCTGATGGGATCAGGATTGTATATGAAGAAAGTGGAATGAAATTAAATTTTTTTCAAACTGTTGTTATAAAATCAGTTATTGCTACTTTCTTAAAATTAGAAAAATATTTTGCAGAACAAAATTTTTTCTTTCAAAGGTTAATTTCAGTAATGAATTAGCAGGTTTCCAATATTGAGAACTTTAATTTTAGATGATAAATGCTCCAAGGCCTGAAAAGCTGGATTTTTCTGAATTGTTATTAAAATATAAGATCCTTGGAAATTAGAATTACAAATTTCAACAGGCTTGTACTATAATGAGTTTTGAATGGGGAAAATGTTCATTTGTAGACATAACAAAATAAGGTAATAATAACTATGTTTTTATTCCTTGAGTATCATAATCTCTAGACAATTGAGAATTAAATATTTCAGGAAAGTTCATCAATTTTTATACAAAAATTCGGAACATTTAAACTTAAAATCAAGAAAAAGTAATTTGCGAAAACAAAAAAAACGGATATCCAACAAAATAGTTCAGTTTTCAGCCAATGTGATGAATTTCCAATTAACATTATGAATCTGTAATCAGAACAGTTAAATTTCAAATCAATAAGATGAATATTTTATCAGGAGCATACCAATTTCCAACCATGAGAATCAATATTCAAACAAGAAGATTACCTTTCAAATAGGAAGAATATATTTCTAAGAATAATTACAATTTTTCAACAAAATAATCTCATTTCGAACTCAAAAAATAATTATTTTCAGCCAAAAATAGAACAGTAACATTTTTAGTTCCACGAACGAATTTCAAACCAAGCATAAGAGTTTTCATCAAAACAAAGAATCAACAGCTGAAGGAGTTGAGTTCTCAAACAGATAAACTGAAAAAGATGAATTAACAACGAAAATTTGAGTACTTTAATTTTAAAATGAAAAAAATGGATGTTTAACTAAACAAATAAATATTTATCTCAAACTACGTAATTTTTGATTGAAATCAGTTCCATTTGCAGTTGAAAAAAATTACTAACAAAAAAGAGAACTTTGAACAAAAAAGAGCTAACTTTCAACAAACGAAAAAAACTAACTGTCAAACAAATTATTACATTCTCACATGAAATGATAAAGAATCAAATGATATTATAAATGTTTACCTGAAGAAGTTGAATTTTAAAACCGAAAGACGAATTTTTAACTCAAATGATGAACATTTAACTAGAATAGTTTAATTTGTGAATAAAAAATTTATTTTTAACCAAAAAACACCATTTTTCAAAAAATGGTTGAAATTTGAACTATAAAAATAAAAAATTTCAAACAAAAATGGAATGGTGACCCTGAAGGAAAAGATAATTTCCTCCCGAAAAATGGACTTTTCAACAAAATATGGGAAGTCCCGACGAAATAATTGCATTTCCGATTCAAAAAGACAAATTTTCACCAAATTGGCGAATTTTTAACTAGAAAAGACCAATTTTTACTAAAAATGAAACAGTTGAATATTCAGTTGAAAAAATTGATTTTCAACCTAACTGATGAACTTTCAGGCGTAATGATGGATCTTCAACGGGAATGGATATATTTTGACCAAAAAGATGAATTTTTAACCATAAAGATGTATTTTCTACAAAAAAAATCCAAATTTTCTACGAAGTACGTAAATTCTCAAACCAATAGTCTAATTTTCAATTTCAAAAATCAATGTTAAACTCAATACTTGAATTTTCACTAAAAAAAAAATGAAATGATTTTCAACAAAAAAGTTTAAATTTAAAACAAGTAGTTGTTTTTTTGAATAAAAAAGGATGAACTTCCAATTAACAATGTCATAATTCAGGAATATTTCTTCTTCAGGAAACTACTTCTACTCTAAAGACTGTTCGAAGTACTTTCTTTGTTTGAAAATAAGAAGAGGGGACTCTAAAATTTGGAGTTGGAGGAACGATTATTTAAAAGCCCTCTCTTCTCAATCCAAACAGCAAAAAATTTGCGAAACGTTTTTTTTTGTAATGGAAAGAAATATAAATTCTTCCTATCATCACGCATAGATATATTTAAATATTTTGAGAATCAGATTAATGGAACGTTACATTCGAAATCTGTCGAGGCCGATTTTTAAATTTTTGTTTGTTTAAATTTTTATAGAGCTGAAAATAGCAAGCAAAATGTCGAATAAAATTTTTTTTTTAATCCTCTGTGAAGATTTTTCTTAGTGGCATCAGGCCTCAGGTTTTATGCTATTGGGTCGGCGGAAGAAAAGAAATTGTTTGATATGTCAAGTCATTTGTTCTAAACAAATATTTGCCACAAATAGCCAGTGTCATGGATTATGTTTTTGTGAATTATATTTATGCATCCAAATCGCTCGTTTGGAGCAATAATGTCAAACGTGATCATGAACATGTGGTATCCGATATAATTTGTTAAATTTATTTACAATTATTATAAAAAAATGCATGATTTGAACAGTTTCAGGCAGAAACGAACCGAATCTTCTTCCGATTATCTTCGAATCTCATTGCCTGTGATCCACTTTGATGTATTTTTGTCATCTGATACGATTTGTTGAATTTATTAACAAATATTATTAACAAATACATGATTTGAACAGTTTTAGGCAGGAGCGAACTGAATTTTCTGCCGTTTGTCTTTTAATATATAATTGCCTGTGATGCTCATTGATATTTTTCGACTCAAAATATCATTCAATGTTTTTATAACAGAATGATTCGAACAAAATTCGCATTATGGGAATTTCATGATATTTATGTACATTATTCGTTATTATTCGTTTTTGTTCATAATTCTTTATTAATTTAATAAATTATATCGGAAACCACATTTTAATGATCGCATATCACCTCATCGAGCGATTTCGATGCATAAATATACTTCACAATAACATAATCCATCAGACTGGCTGTTTAATGCAAATATTTGTTTATAACAAATAACTTGACATGTCGACAAATTTGTTTTCTTCCGCCGACCCTTTTGCATCAAACCTGATGTCTAATGTCACTAAGAAAAATTATCACAGAGAATTAAAAAGAGAATATGGTTAAATCAACCCTTTTTTCGCTATTTGCAGCATTATAAAAATTTGGAAAAAGCCGATTAAAAATCGGCCTCGAAAAATTCCTTGAGAATTTAATGCTGAGATAAAAAAAAAAAAATTGAAAATCGATTAAGAATTGTGACCTACAGGTTATTTTGAACATCGTTTTTTCATTTCGCCCCACTGTGCAATCTTCATCGAAAGATAAGATCTGTTTTTTGATAATAAAAAGAAAGCGGTCATTTCTCGTATTTTTTCGGTAGAATTTTTAATAGTCTAGGTTGATTCAAGTAAATTCCCGGTTTTTAATCAAATTTCCGGTCATTTTCCGGTTGCCTGGTCAAGTCACCACCCTGTCTAATAGTCCTTAACAATGTTGGAGCTTTGCAATTTTTTGATATTTCAATAGGTATATTCGATGGTGTTTGTTGAAATTTGTTCATTGGAAACTGAGCAGTTTTTTCCTCAAAAAGGCGGCACTAATCAGGACCTATAGAATATAGCAACTCTTTTCAATCAAATGAATGAATGATTCAAGGTATGTATGATGTGTTCAGAGAAAAGGTTTTTCCTGAAAGTTATTAATGCTTGAAGTTGTCTCAAAATAGGGGGCTATTTAGGCCCCACAAATACCCTATAAACATTTCTGAACGAGACATACCCCAAAATTGGTCAAAAGTACAAATTTTTTTATAAGAATTTAAAAAAAGTTACTCTTTTGTATATTTTTTGAAGAAATACGCATTCTGACAACTGTAAAGAGATATTATGATTTCAGAATTGATGATTCTGATCATTTCGAACAAAATATGGTACTAAAATTTGTTTTGAAACTACTGATCACGAATCCAATATCAAAATTCAAAACTTATTTTGGATATACAATGTTGAACAAGTGTATGAAGCTTCGAAATTCAGTACTTTTTGATCTTGAATTCTCAATCAGTTTTACGAAAACCCCTTAGTAACGGCTTCATTATATGATGATCCTAAAATTTATGTTTTTTGCAGAATTCTTTCAAATTTCAATACGATACAAATATTCTCTCTGAGTCTGAAATAGTGAAAATTTCACTATTTGAATTAAAACAAGCTATTTCACTATTGAAATAGTGAAATCGTATTCTTGCACCATTCCAATTAGTGAAATTCACTATTGTCATAGTGCAATTTTCACTAGCACTCAATTAGTGAAAAATGACTAATTCAAATAGTGAAACTGAAATGAAGGAAAAGTATAACCTCAGTTCCTTATTTTCGATCAGACAAATTTGAAATATACTTAAAGGTTAATGATATAACTATAATACTTGATAGTAGCTCGTGTCATAAATTTATGTAAAAAAAAATGATTTTCCAAAATAATATCTGTCTAAAATGCAGAAATTAATGGTTTTTTTTTTAATCGTGCATAATTGTATGAGAATATCTCTATTGAATATCAGAGTGAACCGACCAATTAAATCACCCATTCTGAAAAGTAAGTACAGATAATATATTTTTTAATTGCCAGAATAGATGTTAAATTTATTTTCAACAATAACGCACCGACGCGTTTTGAAATATTTTTCTGTTCCTTCCTAAGATGCGAAAATTACAAAATTTTTTGAAAATATAAAGGGACGACTGAAGTGTCATGAAAAATGAAATTCCCGACATTGTAAAATTCCAAGTTTAAAAATTCCCCTTCAATAAAATTCCTGAAATTATAAAATTGCCGACATTATTTCTTGAATTAAAAATAACAATCAGTACACGAACATTGTATTCAAAAATTAAATTTAAACACGCGTGTTAATAAACTGCAGGATATATCTCAGCACTGATTCATCTCTACGATTCTTTTTGATAAAAAAATAAAAAAATATTGAAAATTCGAATTCGTAAACATATTTCACAATTTTTCTAAATACTATGCTAATTTGACTATATATCGAATCTACTATTTAAATTAGGGAAATCCGCTATTCTAATTCCGCATAAGTTGAAATCTTCTAGTTGAGTTAGTGGAACCATAAAACCACCAATTGAAATAGTGAATTTTACTATTTCATAGTGACCCACTTTTCAAAAATTGAAATTATGAGATTTCACTATATAAAGAAATGATACAATCACAGTAAAAACCTAGTATAATCATAACCCCGATTTTAGGATAAATTTCACATACAACAAAAGTTAACTTCACTTGATCAAAGTATACCAAAACATTGGAAATGGTTACCATTTGAACTATAAAGTATTTTTTGTTTGTTCCGATAAAACTTTACCCACCTAATAATACTTGCAACAAATTTACACATCTATTTTCTTTGTGATGCCGAAAATCAAAATAAAGTCACTTCCGTAATTTTGAAAATTTGAAAAATAATTTTTCACACCAACAGAAAGGGAATTCAGGAACAGAATTAGATTTTTTATGGAAGGAAAGATTTCGGAAAAAATTTCTAAATACAGTAATATTCATAAAATTTATAAAAAAGCAACTTTCAACTTGAAATTTATATCTTTGAAGTGAAAAAATATTTTCAATTCTTTTTCCACATAAAACAATCATTACGTCCGGAGCATTAAAGAACAAACGCGTCCATTTTGAATCATAAAGAAGGATAAATGTTTCAAAAAGATTTTAAAGCCAGAATAATATATTGTGTAACAAGTGCAAACAATGAACTATTCCGCAGACTGTGAAGTAAACAAACTTTAGACAAAAAATTAAAAGTTCCTCGCACCTGTGAAATACGATAATGTTTGTAAAAAAGGAGAGAAACACAAATCCATAAATGCGTGGGAATACTATATTCCCGCATGCTAATTTCACACTAGAGCAGAGGTGTCCAACGCGTAAGCAACGGTGCAAATAACTGTCACTCATCAATCTCCTCCCTTACCACCTTGGATCCGTTCATGCGGCGAGTGAGAAGAGAATTTTCGATGAAGCGCTCGGAGAAGGGGTAAAAAGGAGAAGCGCGCGAACCTTGCGTTGGACACCCCTGCACTAGAGGAATATCTGCATGGCACTGCGCGCACACTTTACAGGCACGCAATTTCACCATTTCCATACACATGTTGCAGAAGGACTGGTTTTTGGACATCATTTGGCGAAAATTAATATTGCGCACAAAATAAGATAATAGTAGACCATACAAATATGATAAGAGAGCGATTGATGGTTGTGGGAACAGGGTTGAAGGTGGTGTGAAGAATTGAAGGAGAATCTGAAGTTGGAGGTAGATGTTACCGACAAGTTGAACACCCGCGGTGTGACAAGATAATTACAGACTCAGAATTTCATGTGGATGTTTGTACTTTACCTGTGTGCTTATCCACAAATGTGTGTTCGTATGTGTGTGTGTTTGCAAACTACGCGTTACGATTAAAGGTTCAGATCCATGCTCTGATCTCTGATGTGAATTCGTACGTCGAACGAATTAATGATTTGATTGGAGTACTTGCAATGTAAAGCAATTAAAATAATTGCAGATACTCCGCACAAGTTACGTCATAAATTTTCGAAATGTATTTAATATCTCGCTGCATCTCGGCTCTCTCTTACCATATCCTATTTCAGTTCTCTTCACTCTCATTATTCTATCAACTCTTTATTCAAAATATTGATTCTCATTTCTGCTGTAATTCACTGCCTATTATAAATTTTCATTCAATTATCTGTCATTGACGTTAATGCAAGAATTATTTAAATTCTAAATGTTTTGATATTCTAGAGATATTGTCATATTGACGAAATCTAATTTCGGATACTGTAGAATATTGTGTGCATGGGGATTGACATTGGTGGCGATGAATATTCAGAGCGCTATAATTTTCATCAATTTAAGCTCTGTAGAGGATAATAATCAGGGTGGCGATTTGGCGGACGATTTCAAATTCTCGGTCATTTACCGGTTTTTCACGGTCAAGTTTTTCAATTTTGCCGGTCAACTAGAAGTAACATATTTATATTTGCCGCAACATGCAAACATTTATTTTTATTCATGACGTTCATTCTAGAGATCCTTTAACACAACAGATCAAACATCACAAAATAAATCAATTTTGAGAAGAATACTCTAATTTTCAACGAAAAATATAATTTCTTTTACAAACATTGGAACAGTTAAACTCATAATTGAAAACATCAATTTACGATAACAAAAAAAATGTATTTCCAACTAAATAGTTCATTTTTCAGCCAAGAAAATGAATTTCAAATAAAAAGATAAATATTTAACTGAAGCAGTTCATTTTTCAACACTGAAGGTGAATATTCACACATGAAGATTAATTTTCAGAGAGAAAGAATGATTTTCCAAGAAAAAAAATCTGCCCGTTGTGTGGGGACATTCTCATTGCACGCTTCGCGCGCAAGTTTGAGCGCGCCGAGGGTGCACGTCTTTCGGATCTCGCGCTTCGCGCTCAATCATAAATGTACCTCACGCTCCGCCATCAGTGTTTAATTTACCTCGCGCTACGCGCCCAATCTTTGTACTTCCCTAAAATTGTGTATAGAGCTTTTGAAAATAAAAAGTAGAATTTCGGCTTACGTATTTGATGATCTCATAAAAAAAGAACAATTTTCCTTTTGAAACTTTCCTTTGTATCTCATCAAGTTCTACTAGAAACTTGACATTTATTTGAAATATTGTCTTTTTTGGATTGATATAAAACTATGCATCTCATGAGAAAAAAATTTTTTTTAAATCTGCCCGCTGCGCGGGCACATTCTCATAGCGCGCTTCGCGCGCGGCTCGCTTCGCGCGCGGCTCGCTTCGCTCGCAAGTTTGAGCGCGCCTAGGGCGCGCGTCTTTCGGATCCTCGCGCTCGGT
>WSXT02101718.1:0-11429 GCA_011762715.2 Neuroterus valhalla
TTTGTTCCGTTTTACATAAGGGATTCGCATATACAAGGAATATGATGAGTTGAGGATCACCCTGTATATATATATATTTTTTTTTTAAATGCACTTATGTTTTCGTGGATTCGAACAAATTTTTAGTCGTTTTGCTTCAAAATTCGAAAAAAAAATTTTGGACCACCCTATTGAAGATTCATGATGTTATTTGAAATTCATAACATTGGTTGAAAAATGAGCTATTTTGTGGGAAGTTTGTTGTTTTTCTGTTATCGTAGATTGACTTTTCAATTGTTAGTTGAACTGTTCCAATTTTTGCAAAAAATGATATTTTTTTGTTGAAAATTGAAGTATACTTTTTAGAATTGATTTATGCTGCAATGTTTGATCTGTTGTGTTAAAGGATGCTTAGATTTGAATAAAAATAAATGTTAGCGTTTGGCGATAAGTATAAACATGTTACTTCTAGTTGACCGGGAAAATTAAAAAACTTGACCGTGAAAAACCCGGGAATGACCGGGAATTTGAAATCGTCCGCCGAATTGCCACCCTGCAAATTTTGCAGGTCGAACTGAATAAAAAAACTCGTACAATAGTCGCAGATGAACAACTTCTGTACTCCTCAAGTAGGTTAAAAGATAAGGGGTGGACGACTTGTATCAAATCCATCTTGAATAATGAAGTTACAGTGTTAGGAACGTAATCGCCTCTTCGGTGTCACTGGAAATCTTTATTCTTTAATTTAGCAGGACAAAGGTATGCCAAGCAGGTCGCCCTTTTGCTCCAAAAGAAGAGACGCGTCTTTGGCTCTTTACACCACTTGAATTTTGTTGGAGCGAAGAAAAGAGCTTACGAAAGCGAAACCTTAGGCCCAAGTACCCGGGGATGTTTTAAAGTTTGGCCAAATAGCCTATATAAAGGCCAGGCCGTTTTTCTAGGCAAAACTTGCAGGCTTGCAGTCGCGTTGCATCACCCCGGGCAATCCTACTTGATATATTGCTTTCGTATTTGGCAGAAAGAATCTCGTGTCCGCGGTTTGGCACTGCTGCCAGACGCCAAAGGTCAATTCTCCTATAAATCTCAAGCAATTTTCTAATTAGAATCCATTAACGAAATTTTCGTTAAACACCCAGCTTTATCTGGGTCAACACTATTCGACTTCCTTGTTTCTTCAACACTATCCCCATTCAATTGAATTTTAATTAATTCAATTTATTAGTTGTGTGACCTAATTGGCTGCTGAAGAGACTATTACAGACATCTTTGGACAAGTTGCAATGTAGTCCAGTATATTTAGATTTTATTATTGCAATTCATTGGGTAAGAAAATTTTTACGTTCTCATCAGAGAAGGTATTAGATTTGTGTAAAATTTGACCCCCCCCCCGTCTGTCTGTCTGTCTGTCTGTCTGCCTGCCTGTCTGTATGTCTGTCTGTATGTCTGTCTGTGAGCACGATAACTTTAAAAAAAACTTATCGATTTGATTGGCCTTTGGTACACGCTTTCAGTGTCAAAAACTTAAGATCAAGTTCGCTAGCCAGCTATTTTGGATCAAAATTGAAAGAGGGGGAGCATTTTGAAAATTTTTTAGACCATTTTTTTCAAGATTCGATAATTGTAAGTTCAGCTTCCTGTAGTGAGTAATAAGTGGAGTAATTTATTCCCATGATGTTTTTTGCTGAAAACAAAATTGTCAGGGTTATGGCATTTTCAAAATTTGAAAATATAAACAAAAATGGGAATTTTTAGGTAAACAACGGAAGATATGAGAAAAAAGTATAGAAGAAAAAATGTTCCTTTTTTGAAGTCCTACCAGATGAACTTCACAACTTTTTGAATTTTCTCAAAAAATCGAAAATTCCAATTTCGATCGCACAAAAAATAATGAAAAATAATCTGTGAACTTGATAACATTCGAAAAAATGATCGTATTCGATCGTGCTTTGGCATCCATTTCGAGGGACTAAAAATACAAGTCAAGTTCATTTACCAGCTGTTTTGGATAAAAAATGCAAGAGGGGGAGCATTTTGAAAATTTTTTTGGACTTTTTTTCTACGACTCAAGAATTTTGAGTGCAGTTTCTTGTAGTAGGTAAAAAGTAGAAGAATTTATCTCTGTGATTTTTTTTCATAAAAACCAAATCGTCAGAGTTGTGGAATTTTCAAAGTTAGAAAATATAAACGAAAATAAGAATTTTTAGCCAAACAACGCAAAATATGTGAAAAACTTTGAAAGAAAAAAAAAGTTTCTTTTTGGGAGACCTCCAGGAAGATCTTTACAACTTTTCGAGTTTGATCGAAAAAACGAAAATTCTAATTTTGGTAGCACCAAAAATGAAGAAAAATAGGAAGATTCTTTTTTTGATCAAACTATGCGAGGTACGGAAAAATAAAACTTAGGAAAAATCAAATAGGCGCAAGTTCTTTACCAGGATAATATTTTTAAATGTATTATCAACTGCTTCAACAGGATATGTATTTTTCATTTCAATCAGGAAAAATAACTATAAAAATGAAATAATAAGAATTTTTGAAAAAATGACTAAGACTAACACAGAAGATTGATAGAGAAAAGTTGTTCATCCGAAAAATATCTGTAAATTTGTTATAATTTTTCTCATTGGACACGTAGTTTTTGTTTCAATCGTAAAAACTAGAATTAAAAATTAAGAAATGGAATTTCTAGAAAAACTACACAACATGTGAAAAAAATTAGGCAACAAAACTTCTCCACCGTTTCGGAAAAACCGAGCGCGGAGCGCAAGGTGAGATTTCCATCGAGCGCGAAGCGCGAGATCCGGAAGACGCGCGCCCTGGGCGCGCTGAAACTTGCGAGCGAAGCGAGCCGTGCGCGGAGCGCTCGATGAGAATGTGCCCGCGCAGCGGGCAGATTTTTTTTGACATTTAAAGGGTACTATATAGGAAGCTTAAAACCAAGTTTTCGACCATCAACCCTTCGCAGGTTGTCTGACATCTTGAATTAAGGGGTGATTCCCTGTATCGAGAATAACAGTCGTATTTTTCATTTAAACAAGAAAATAGTATTTACCATTTTTCATGAGAAAAATGAGTTGTACAAATAATAATTTAGATGTTTTTTCGTATTTTTCTTATTTGAATCAATGGAAGGCAGAACCGAGCGAGCGCACGGCCTAGTAGAAAAGGGAGGGGATGCTGCTACGAAACGGAAGAGGCAAACGCTGGTATCTAATATTTTGAATACGTTTTCAAAACCTAATTCGCGAAATCTTCGAAACTACAGAAGATTTTTCAATGAAATTTGGACACAAAACTCTTCAGGCTTAAGCGATGCCGTCAAAATTGACGAATAATTTTTCAAAACTTATAATTAACTATAAACGAAACATTCACAATTTCGTTAATAATTGATTGATTGTTATCGAAATTCCTGCAAAACTCCTTCATTGATTTAAAAAAATAGTCAATGTCGAAAATAAAAAAATTGTGAATTTCAAGGACAATTTTCGACGAAATTGTGAATGTTTCGTTTATAATTTATTAAATGTTATCATTTTTTCATTTTGACGGCATCGCTAAAACATGAAGAGTTTCGTGTCCAAATTTCATTGAAAAATCTTTTGTGGTTTCGAAAATATCGCGAGTTTAGTTTTGAAAAACGTATTAATAATATTCGATACCGGCGTTCGCCTCTTCCGTTTCGTAGCAGCATCCCCTCTCTTTCCTACTAGGCCATGCGCTCGCTCGGTTCTGCTTTCCATTGATTTATTTTTTGCTTGAAACTTGATTATAAAAATAAAAATAGGGTTGAAAATTTTCTTAGATAGAATATCTTTTTTGATTTCGATGCTATCGCAAAACTTCTAGGACAAATGTTGTAATTCACACGATCTTCTACAATTTTTGTCTAAAACCTTTTTTTGTTAGAGCAATTTTTTACTCACCGTAGCGTCTGAAAGTTGCGCACACCGTCACTCGGTAGTTGGTAGTGCTGGATTGCGCTGTGCTGTACTAAATTGTTTTAAGTTTCGTTGATGGAATAGAGCTCAAAATTTTTCCTCTTTCTTTTTCCAATGAAATATGGTTCACTTTTTTTTTGTGTGCATGATTTATATTGAAATTATCTTTTATTTGTTATTTTGAATTTTCTTGTTTTTAAACTTAACTTTGATTATTTCTTATTGGAATTTCAATTATTTACTATTCTTCAATATGATTTTATACCATTATTCATACGATTTATCTGGTTTCTTGGAAGAATAAATGAAAAATTCTGAAAAATGAAGAATGAGAAAATTTCTACAGGAATTCGATAACAAAACTTATATTTCATCAACAATTCCACGTTACTGTAAACATGCTGCTGATAGTATTGAAATATTGTTTGTATGGTTCGAAATATAATTAAACATAAAAACATAAGAATATTACATAGGCGATGAGCATAAATTAAAAAAAGTGAATAAATAAAAAAATTCACGCGAAATTAAAACTTTGTATAGAGATGTTTGATTTTTTTTCAAGGTAATGTGATAAAATCTGAAAATCCATTGAGGCATGAATTTTTTGCTTCAAAATTTATTCTTGCTGATGGAGTAAACAAAACCTTTGATGATTCAACCATTTTGGTTCGAATTATAAATCTTGAAAAAAAAGGAAGAATTAAAATAACTACGGAAATTGCGCTTTGATTTCAAAAATCGTAGTTTCAACTAACGAATTTTGGCTATTATAGGTTTATAGTGAATGCTGTTAATTTAACTCACTTCTAAAATTGTAATAACAAGTTAGTTAAATGAAAAATATAAAAAAATAATCTCATTCAGTCAAAATTCGTTCTTTGGGAACTGAGATTCTTTGAAGTCTAAGTGCATTTTTGGCAGCTTTTTTTCCTTGATTCATTTTCTCGAAATTCTGCGAGTATCATTTTACTAGAAAAATATTTAGGTCATAGAAGTTTTTGTTTCAGTTTGTTAATAAATATTCACTTTCTGAAAAAAAACGTTTTACATGGCTCAATGTTTTATTGCTAATTCATTATTTTCAACTCCTTCGAAATTTGTTATTATATTATTCTTTATTCTACAAAAAATGTTTCTGCGTCTTGAATATTATCAACAGCATATCTATAGCAGCATAAAATTGTTGAAAGAATATAACTCAAAGTTCAGCACCACATAATTTCTTGGAAAAAAATTGAGATAAATATAGTAAAATAAGCTGCATGTCTGTCAAAATTCGTCGGTATATTATTATGATAAACAAAAGAATTTGGTGAGACTCACGCAATATGACAACTGTCGAGTTGAAAAATTATTGATATTTTTTACATAATAATCAAAGTAATTGGAAAAATGGATTGAGCTATAAAATTCTACTTTGACGATAGTAAATCGTTACTGGTGAACTGAAACAAAAACTTCGGTAAGTGAACCAATTTCATTGAAATCATAGATTAAAAAAAAATCATAAAAATGACTGACAGAATTGCACGTGGATTTCAGAAAACGATAGTCTTCAAAAATTATTTTTAGTGAATGAAGATTAATAAAAAATGTTGTTTATTCGCCTATCTTGTTATTAAAAAAAAATTAAGGACAAAATACTGATGGAACGTTGAAATTTTTAGGCATGTTCACAGTAGCGTAAAATTGCTGAAGAAATATAACTATTTCTTGTAAATTTGTGAAACAAAAAAAAACTCAAACTAATCAAGAACCTTGAAATTTGATTACAGATTGCAAATTCATAAATTAAAGATTCTGAGGTTTGTAACATGAATCCTTCAATTTTAGTAATTAAGTTTTGTTATCGAATTCCTGTAAAAATTTGCTCATTCTCCACTTTAGAAAATATTTCATTTATTCTTCCAACAAACAAGAGAAATCATATGAATAATCGTATAAGAATATGTTGAACAATAGTAAATAATTGGAATTACAATAATAAATAATCAAAGTTAAGTTTAAAAACAAGAATTATTCAAAATGTAAATAACAAATAAAAGATAATTGAAATACAAATCATGCACACAAAAAAATAGTCAAAATTATATTTAATTGATAAAAATAAAAAAAAAAAAAAAAAAATGTTTTGTTCCATTCCATCAAGGAAACTAAGAATAGTTTAGTACACTCTCAGAAATTTCCTTTCAGCGATAAAGGAACACTTGTTCGGTTAAAATGCAATCGTTTGAGTACTACAGTTGGAAACAGCTACTTCAACGGTTAAAGTCGTTTAACTAAGAATCGCTTGAACGATAAGCGACTCTACTTCCACGCATAGGAGATGCAGTTTAACGGATAAAGTGTGACGTACTTTACCGTAAAACTATTTGGGAGCATCGAATCGTTCAAGGTTGCATGTATGTGCGCATGCGTGGAATAGCAACACCGCATGTTTTTAAAATCCAATCCTTTCACAATCGAGGTGCATACTCTCAGCTTTATCTAAGAATCGTTTCACGATAAAAGTTATAATCTTCCAAAGATGAAAATGCGTGACTCTATAGTTTAAACGACATAATTTCAGCGTTAAACTAGATCGTTTAAAAGTGAAAAGAATCTGCTTCTAAAGTATCTTATACTCTAACGTTTAGAGGACCGACTCTATCGTTGGGGAGGAATTTCTGAGAGTGTACGGCACAGCGCTTGCAATCCAGCACTACCATCTACCGAGTGACAGTGCGCGCAACTTTCAGACGCTACGGTAAGTAAACAATGGCTCATACAAAAAAAAAGTTCAATTAAAAATTGAAGAAGGTCGTGTGAATAACAACTTTTGTCCTAAAAGCTTTGCGATAGCACCGAAATCAAAAAATATATTCTATCCAAAAAAATGTCCAACCCCCTTTTCATTTTTATAATAAATTTTTATGTAATATGGCATCCTAAAGACAGCAAAAAAAATTTTCTTACCCAATGAATTGCAATAATTATACATATAGGAATCCGACTAAATATATCTACTGGACGGATGACAAGGTTTGATTAATAAGATTTCAGGAAATTGTATGAAGTAAAAATTTAATTTTGTATGTAGAATAGGTAATTTTGGCAATTGCATAATTCTTGTTAAGTAGGTAATTTAAAGTGAGTGGTATTTTCGCCTTCATGACTGGATACGAAAGATCGATGGCAGTTTTCAATTAACTTGATTTGACAGTTTCCAATCAGTTGGGTGCTTATTCTTAAATAGGAAAATTAGAGCTTGGAGTCTTTTTGACTTTTTGACGTCTTTCCTGATATTGTCTATCAGGTGTCTTGATAACAAATCTTGGAGATAATTTTCAATCAACTCGACGGGACACTTTTCAATTAGCATCCAGAGAGGTGTATATTCTAAACCTAGGAAATTAGAGATACTGTTGATTGTTTATTTGTTTATGTTAATAACTGTGAGTTGTTTAATATGACATTGCGCATAAATTTATTAGTAACATGCTTGAGAAACGTGGAAGGAAAGTTTCATGCAGAGGAAATATTAATTTTTCCTTTCATCTTTTGAAGCAACCTACTTTCATACTTGAGCCTAGTAGCAGTAGCATCATGCCGGTTTTTTTCTTCCCTGTTTTCTTCCATTTTTACTCGCAGTGACAAATTAGCCTGCGAGTGGATCGTAACTAAGGGGTAATTAGTACCCACCAACACACAGATGGTATAATATAAGAATGCACGACTCATATTTACCTTTCTTCATTTTCATTTTATAATAATTTGAAATTCAAATGCGTGTCTATTTTTACTTCAGAGAAACCCTTTAGTTTATTTTCTTCTGTGTAGATACTTCTGACAAGGGGACCTTGAGGTCGCCTAATTTTTTTTTCAGTCGATAGTCTCCTTAGCGATAGACACTTACTAGAGGTTTTCTGAGAAAAATCAAGAAGGCGCAATTTTGGACCATTTTTGAGAAAGATGCATTTGAAAATTGCGAGCGGATGGTCATTGAGGTAGCGTAAATGTATTTGCAAGCACCTGGTAGCTCACCTGGTAAAGCGTTTGGCTAATAGTCGCAAGGTTGCACGCTCGATTCTTGCTGCCTGCACTTTTTTATGCAAAACTGTCTATTTATTCATTTCTTAATAATTATTAGAAGAATTATATTTTTTAATGATTGTTAAATCATTTTTGTTAATAAAAACTCTGTTTCAACTCCCTATTATCTCTCGTTTGGAAACTTGTGTATTTGCTTTCCAATGAATAATTATTTAATTATCTGTAGTATTTATATTTCTAATTTAAATTAGGAAATAAAAAGTTTCAAACGAAAATTGCAATGTTGAATACGAAATCAAAATGTTTTATACAAAATAAAAAAAATCAGACACGGGAATAATAGTCAATTATCTTCTAAACATTTATCAACCAAATTTTCTAATACGCCACTGATGATAGCCCAAACCTACAAAGAGAATTATTCTTATCTTCGTTTTTACAAAAAAATGCATTTATGACGTCTTATTTACTTCTTCTCATTTATCTGACTTGTGACAGGGAATTTCAACAAATAACTATCGTTTTTATTTTTGGGCAGGGAGTTTCAGTGAAGAAGTCTAATTTTACTTGGAACAGAGAATTTTTTACAAAGAACGGAAACCGTTTTAGAAGAGAGGAATTTTGAAAACTCGTTCCTCCAAGTCTAAATTCCTAATAATTTCAGAGTCCCCTTTTCATAATTTTAGATAAAAAAAGTACTTCAAGCAGTCTTAAGAGTAGAAGTAGTCGGTATAACGAACAAGAAATATTTCTGAATTATGATAGGAAGCTTGTTCACATTGTTTATTGCAAATTCATAATTATTGGGTTAAAAGATGAGCTATTTCTTCCAAATTTAAACTTGGTTCTTTTTATCGAATTTTCTCGTTCAAGTTGGATTAGTTCCATTCAAAATTTACGCCTGATTGAAATTTGAACTACTTTGTTAGAAATTAATTCAATTTTCTTTGGTGGAAAATTCAAGTATTCAGTTGAACATTGATCTTTGAATTTGAAAACATCAGTTTGGTTGAAAATCAATTACTTCAACTAAAAATCCAACTGTTTTTTTATTACTAGAAAATCGATCTTTTCTAGTTCAAAATTCGACATTCCAGTGAAAATTTGTCTTCTCGAATTGAAAATTCAATTATATCCTGGAAACTTCACATATTTTGTTGAGAAATAAATTTTTCAGTAAAACACTTCGTTTTGGTGGAATATTCATCTCTTCGGAAACTCTTATGTTTGGTTTAAAATTAATTTTTCGAGCCGAAAATGTCACTATTCTATTTTTGTTTGAGAAGTCTTATTTTTATGGTTCAAATTTCAACCTTTCTATTGAAAATTGTATTTTTTAGTTGAAAATTAATTTTTCTGTCAAAAAATAAACTATTCTAGTAAAATCTTCATCAGTTCAGTTGAAAATTTGTCTTTTTGATAAAAAATCCAACTACTTCAGTTAAATATTTACAATTTCACTTGAATCTTCATCATTTTGTGTATAAATGTGATAAATTCTTTGACAGTTAGTTTTTTTTTGTTTCTTGAAAGATACTTTTTTTTTTGTTTCTTGAAAGAGAGTTTTTTTTGGGAGTTCGTTTTTTTCTGTTATAAGTAATTTTTTTTAACTGAAAATGTAATCTTTCCAATTGAAGATTCCATAGTTTCTGTCAAACATCTATTTGTCCAGTTAAACATACATTTTTTACATTTTCATTCTGAATGAGAAGGTATTGGTTTTATGTAAAAATTGACTTTTACGGATTTCATGAAATCTCCACGTTTTGAGACCTCCTGAGTCAGAAAAAATGGTTTCTACGGCAGTGTCTGTCTATCTGTCTGTAGTCTGTAATCTGTTTACTCGATAACTTTCGAAAGAATGCATTTTGAAAATTTTTGTAGATTTTTTTTTCCAAGAATCAAAAATTTAGGTACAATTTCTTGTAGCACTTAAAAAGTAAAACATGTTATCCTAATCATTTTTTCGATAAAAACAAAATTGTCAGAGTTATTGTATTGTCAAAATTAAAAAATATAAAAGAAAATGAGAATTTTCAGCCGAATAACGCAAGATTGAGAAGAAAGGCAGAGAGGAAAAATGTTTCTTCTTAGGAGCCCTACAAGATCGTGAATACAACTTTTTTAATTTTCTCAAAAAATCGAAAATTCCAATTTTGATCGTACAAAAAATGAGAAATTATGTGTAAACTCGATAACATTCGAAAGAATGATCCTATTCGATCGTGCTTTGGCTCCCATTTTGAGGGACCGGAAATACGCGTCAAGTTCGTTAACCAGCTGTTTTGGATCAAAAATAAAAGAGGGACAGCATTTTGGAAAATTTTTTGGCCTTTTCTTCCAAGACTCAAAAATTGTAACTACGGTTTCTTGTAGTCGGTAAAAAGTGAAACAATTTATCCTTGTGATTTTTTTTGATAAAAAAAACAAATGTCAGAGTTGTGGGATTTTCAAGATTCGAAAATATAAACTAAAATGAGAATTTTTAGCCAAAGAACGCAAGGTATGAGAAAAAGGTTGAAGAAAAAGATGTTTCTTTTTGGGAGCCCTCCAGGATGATCTTTACAACTTTTCGAGTTTTCTCAAAAAATCGAAAATTCAAATTTTGGTCGCACAAAAAATAATGAAAAAAAGAAAGATTCATTCTTTGGTCAAATTATGCAAGGTACGGGAAAATATAAATGAACCAAACTTGTGCACCGAAAAAAGATCTACAAATTTGATGGAATTAACTTTTTGCCAAGACAAGTAGTTTTTGCTTCATTTACAAAAAACCATATAAAAAATGAAAAAAATTAACTTTTGTACAAATGACACAAGCTTAGGAAAAATCAAACAGACACAAGTTCTTCACGAGGAAAATATCTTCAAATGCGTTATGAACTTCTTCAACAGGATTATGTAGTTTTCATTTCAATCAGGAAAAATAACTATAAAAATGAAATAATAAGAATTTTTGAAAAAATGACTAAGACTAACACAGAAGATTGATAGAGAAAAGTTTTTCACCCGAAAAATATCTGTGAATTTGCTATAATTTTTCCCATTAGACGCGTAGTTTTCGGTTCATTCGTGAAAAATGAAATTAAAACTTAAAAAATTAAATTTCTAGAAAAACTACATAAAATGTAAAAATGTAGGTGCGCTGAAGCTTGCGAGCGGAACAAGAAGTGCGCGATAAGAATTTGCCCGCGCAGTGGGCAGATTTTTTCAATTTAAGATTTGAGTAATCAAGTTTTCGCTGACAATTTATCTTTTCCAGTGAAACTTAATTTATCTGTTTTAAAACTCAACTCCTTCAGTTAATTTCTTCTTTTGGTATAAAACACTTATGCTTGGTTGAAAATTGGTTTCTTAAACAATAATGTTACTGTTCCATTTTTGGTTGTAAATAATTATTTTTTGACTTTGAAATTCGACTATTTTGTTAAAATATTATATTTTTTCTTAGAAAATGATTCTTTCTATTTGGAA
>WSXT02101729.1:0-11429 GCA_011762715.2 Neuroterus valhalla
TAAACGACTTCGCACTATTTGAATTAGTCAGAAATGACTATCAATTAGTAAGATTTAACTAATTCAGATTGAGAGAGAATGTCCTCGTTCATATTCGTTGTCAAGGAGATGTTTTGGGTTCCATGCTGCCTCAACGTGAAATCGGTTCCAATAATTTTAACTACAAGTTCTCCAGGGTGGTCAGTTGGTCGTGGGGGCTAAGGCATGAGCTTTGGACCCACTTCGTTTGGTTGCGGGATCGATTCCCGTCTCGCACCCTGGAGAGATTATGTAAAGGAGAGGAGGTGTGTCATGTGATCACCCTCAAACCCGTAAAAAGGAGAGAGTATAAACAAATATTCCAACAAAAAGTTCTCCAAGACAGTCATCTTTTTTTCCTGTAACAAATGAAGTAGCATTTTACGTGTTATCCTTAATGAAATGCCCAACTTATGCAAATCAATGAAAATCTTTCAGAAAAAAAGTGTATAAATATTCTCAGATTACATCGATCTGAATTATGAATTCAAGGGCCTCGGGCTCGATTACATGGATCGGCATTTAAAGGTTCAGAAGCATAATCGGCCTCCCCCACGTTGAAAATACAGGTGAGCTCGCCTTACTGCATTAAAAACGGACGTAAACATAATTTTTATTTATCGCATCCCACAGATCGACACGAACATAGAAATATCGATTTGTTGATGCCGGATATTGCAAAACATTATGGATTTAATGAATATTGCGAGTAGCGTGTCACGTATGCAAATGCAATACATGTGAGAATAATTTTCAATTTATTCTGTCGATTATGAAGAGACTCGGTAAAAAGATAATAGCAAATTTGAAATGCTAGCATTTCAAATTTGATGGAAAAGGTGCTTGGGATGGGAGAGATGATCATTTTTTCCGTTTAATATATCGAATGGAAAAAATTCGATTGCAATTGAGGGTATTCCCGCACGTGGGTAAATTTAAAAATAAATTATTCAGCTCCTGAACTCTATTATTATCTGTTCTTTTTCTGATAGAAAATGCTAAAAATATAACAAAGAAAAAGGTAGGGGAAAACAGTAAAGCTTTCACGATAATAGGTGATTCGCGGATGAAAAAGAAAGGATAAAAAACACCAATCACGTGAAGTAAACATTATTCGAATAATTCCAATTTATTCTTTATGCGATTGTCTAAAAATGCTGAAACTAGTCCAGTATATTTAGTCGGATTCTTATATGTATTATTGCGATTCATTGGGTAAGAAAATTTTTTTTTGACATCTTTAGGTTACCATATAGGAAGCTTAAATCCAAGTTTTCGACTATCAACCCTTTGCAGGTTGTCCGCCATCTTGAATTAAGAAGTGATTTCTTGTATCGCGTATAACAGTCGTATTTTTAATTTGATCAAGGAAAAAGTTGATACCATTTTTAATGAAAAAAATTAGTTCTACAAATTAATATTTTAGATGTTTTTTCGTTATTCGCTTATTTGTTGCACTAAAATTGATTATAAACATAAAAAGAGGGTTACAATATTTTTTGGAATGAATATCTGTTTTGATTTCGGTGCTAACGCAAAACTTTACAGACCAAAGTTGTAGTTTAAACAATCCTCTTCAATTTTTATTTAAAGCTTTGGAGTTCGAAAAAAAGTAGCATGGTCACAAAGAAGTTCGGAAGTTCCATATTCGATTTGGTTTTTCTATAAATTTGCGGAAATTTATGGAAATTTTCGGTCATTTATGGTAATTTTACAGGAAAATATGGCGAATTACCATAATTCACCCGAAATTCAATCCAAAAAATTTCCATGAATTTCCGGAAATTTATAAAAATTTACAGTAATTCATAGTAATTTTACAGGGAATTCATGGTAACTTGAGTTGTAAGCCTGGATTCAATTTGAAAATTTCTAGAAATTTCCGGAAACTTTCGGTTATTTATGATAATTATACAGGAAAATATGGAGAATTAACATAAATCATCCGAAATTCAATCAAAAAAATTTCCGGAAATTTATGAAAATTTTCAGTAATTCATAGTAATTTTACAGGTAATTTATGGTAACTTGAGTTGTAAGACAAAATTCAATTTGAAAAATTTCCGGATATTTATGGACATTTTCGGTAATTTATAGTAATTATACAGGTAATGTATGGTAACTTGAGATAAGTTACCCAAAATTCAATTTCAAAATTTCTATAAACTTCCGGAAATTTATGGCAATTGTCGGTTATTCATGGTAATTTTACAGGAAAATATGGAGAATTACCATGAATCCCCCGAAATTCAAAAAAAAAATTCCATATATTTCCGGAAATTTTAGAAAATTCTCGGTAATTCATAGTAATTTCACAAATAATTCATGGTAATTCAAGATAAGTCACTCAAAATTCAATTTAAAATTGTCTATATATTTCCGGAAATAATTGAAATTTTCGGTTATTCATGGTAATTTTACGGGGATAAACACTTACTCACCATAAATTACTTGAAATTCGATTGAAAGAATTGCCATAAATTTTGGAATATTCATGGAAATTTTCGGTAATTTATAGTAGTTTTACATGTAATTCATGGTAACTTAAGATAAGTAACCCAAAATCAAATTGGGTAGGTGTGTTAAGCTGACGTAACTACATCTTCGAATCGAAAAACTTTTTATAAATTTCCGGAAATTTTCAGTTCATTAATGCTAATTATACAGGGATATATGGTAACCTGCCATGAAGTACTAAACATTTAATTGATAAAATTTCCGGATATTTATGGAAATTTTTGGTAATTTATAGTAATTTTATAGGTAATTTATGGTAACATGTGATGAGTAACCCAAAATTCAATTAAAAAATTTCTATAAATTCCCGGAATTCCATGGAAATTATTGGTTATTCATGGTAATTTTATGGGGATATATGGTAACTTATCATAAATTACTTGAAATTTCATTCTAAAAATTTCCATAAATTTCCCGATATTTACGGAAATTTTTGGTAATTTATAGTAATTTTATAGGTAATTCATGGTAACGTGTGTTGAGTAACCCAAAATTGAATTTGGAAATTTCTATGAATTCCCGGTAATTTATGGAAATTGTCGGTTATTCATAGTAATTTTATAGGGATATATGGTAACGTACCATAAACTACTTGAAATTTAATTTTAAAAATTCATAAATTTCCCGATATTTATGGAAATTTTCGGTAATTCATAGTAATTTTACAGGTGATTAATGGTAACTTGTGATGACTAACCCAAAATTAAATTTCAAAATTTATATAAATTCCCGGAAATTCATGGAAATTTTCGGTTATTCATGATAATTTTACAGGGATATATCAAGCTTACCATAAATTACTTGAAATTTATTTATGAAATTTCCATAAATTTCCGGAAATTTATTCAAATTTTCGGTACTTTTAGTAATTGTACAGGAAACTTAGGAGAAGTAACCCAAAATTGAAATTGAAAATTTCTATGAATTCCCGGAAATTTATGGAAATTTTCGGTTAATCATGGTAATTTCACAGGGGTATACGGTAACTTACCATAAACTTACCTCAAAGTTTTCACAGTGAGTGGGGTGGTTATCGTAAAACGGAAGCTTATAGAAGTAAACATTTCATTATTCATCTCTAACGTCACTTTTTACTCCCTAGGTAGTAAAGTGTAGAACTTTAGCCCCACTGCATAGGCGTCGAAAGGCCTGAAATCATGCATGTGTTATAAAGAAACCATTTAATAATCATCATTAGAAATCATTCATCGTAAAAATATCAAAAATATCGCTTCCGAGAAATGAAAATGACTAATTCTGCGAATATGAAAAGCGAAGATGTTTTACATTTCTATTAAAGTATAGAAATTCGAACTTTCCAAAATTCTCTAGCTTTTCTATTGCGTCATGTCGATTTCTAGATTTTGTCGCGTAGTTTTTTTGTCGTTGGGAATTTTAATAATGTCGACAAGAAAGTCGATTTTCCTCCATTGCAAGATGTTATTATTCTTCATAACTCGATAACTCGGCTGAAAATTGTTCAATTGTTTGAATTTTTCTTCTATTTTGTAGGTGAAGTTTTAACCTTATAATAAAGAATGTTCACTCCTTTCTTTGAAAACAAAAGTACTTCCAATGGTGATTTCTCAAGAAAAATGAGAAAATTTTGCACGTGAAAATCTCGACATTGTATCAGTATTGTAATTTTTTTATAGATTGCATATTAATAAATTGAAAGATTGTGAGGTTCGTAACACGAATCCCACAATTTTAGTAAATAAGTTTTGTTATCGAGTTCCTGTACCCATTTCCTCATTTTTCACTTTTGAGGATTTTCTATTCATTTTTCCGACAAACAAGAGAAATCATACGAATAATCGTATAAAATTAAATTGAACAATAGTGAATAATCAATTTTCCAATAAAGAATAATCGAAGTTGAGTTTGAAAACAAGAAAAATTCGAAATAAAAATAACAAATAAAAGATAATTGCAATATAAATCATGCACACACAAAAAATAGTCAAAATTATATTTAATTGAAAAAAAAAATAAAAAGGAAAGATAAAAAATGTTGAGCTCCATTCCATCAATGAAACTTGAAATAATAATAAATAATAGTAAATAATAATAGTACGCAATGCAGTACTACCAACTACCGAGTGACGATGTGCGCAACTTTCAGACGCTACGGCAAGTAAAAAATTTCTCTTACAAAAAAAGGTTTCAAACAAGAATTGTAGAGGATCGTGTGAATTACAACTTTTATCTCAAAAGTTTTGCGATTGCACCGAAATGAAAATAGATATTCGATCTAAAAAAATCTACAACCCTCTTTTTATTTGTATAATCGATTATTAAGCAACAAATAAGCAAATTACGAAAAAACATCTAATATATCAATTTTTCAAACTCATTTTTCTCATGAAAAATGGTATCAACTGTTTTCTTGATTAAATCAAAAATACGACTGTTATACGCGATACAAGAAATCACCTCTCATTCAAGATGGTGGACAACCTGCAAAAGGTTGATGGTCGAAGACTTAGATAGTATAATAATAATAATATAATAATGAAATCTAAATATACTGGAATAAACTGGAATCCTTGAAAATGATCGGATTTTATTTTTTTTAAATAATGAAAATGCTCATTATTCGGAAGATCTTTTCTTGAGGTTCCAAATTTACAAGAGGTGAAATTGTAATATGCACTCGTCTGCATAAAATGAGGGCATTCGTGCTGCTCCTGTCGAGAACAAAGCTTGGATCTCTGAATTCGTGTCAGATGATCCCAATTACGCTTTAATTAGACTCTCGTGAAATTTCGTTTGATCATCCCAGCAATATATCGTAGAAACATGAGAAATGAGAAATTAAAATCAAAGCGAGGTCATAACTGAAAAGCAGAAGCAATCATGGAGGAAGGATTCCTGTGCAAGAGCGAAGGGAAGGCGAAGCTCAAGATGAAACTACAAATCTATCTAAAATTAAAAGATACGTTAAGCGAAATGCAAGCAGAGAATATGATTATAATCATAACTGGTTAGTCAGAAACAAAGAAAAACGCTTAAAAATAAATCTCTGCGGTTATGAGAGATAAATAAAAGAACGTGCAGGGGTGAGTTTAAATATTGATGTAGAGATATCGAATTGGAAGAAAACAGCGATATTGAAAGAACTATTTAATTATAAACAAATGGAAGTGAATTCTGAGTAGTCCAGTATATTTAGTCGGATTCCTATATATCCATTGCACTCACCGCTTGCCTGGAGGCCGGTATCGGGGTTTGTGGTCCTCAAGCGAGAGGCAATTAGAAATCCAGTTCGAACCAGATTTGGAGCGACGACTGACTAAGTGAAGGTGAACACTCAGGACCGTATGTATAGTCTCTGAACCGGTGCATGAATATCTGCGTCGCAAGTCTCCAAGTAAACAACTTCTATAATACACATTTTGGTACTGCCTTTTCAAGGCTGATGGGCTGTCGTGCTGCATCGTGCGAGGGTCGGTGGGAGGAACAGAATCACACTGGCCCACTGCAGAGAGGCCCCCAGGCAAACGGTGAGTGTATTGTTGTTCATTGGGTAAAAAAATTTTTTTTTCTATTTTTAGGTCGTCATATAGGGAGCTCAAATCCAAGTTTTCGACCGTCAACCCTTCGCAGGATGGCTGCGCCATCTTGAAATACGGGGTGATCTTTTGTATCGCTAATAACAGTCGTATTTTTAATTTAATCAAGAAACATTTAATACCATTTTTTATGAGAAAAATGAGTTCTGGAAATTACTGTCTTTGATGTCCTCTCGTATTTTGCTTATTTGTTGCCTAAAAATTGATTATAAAAATAAAGAGAGGGTTGCACATTTTTCTAGATCTAGATCGTCTGAAAGTTGCGCGCACCGACACTCGATAGTTGGTAGTGCTGGATTGCGAGCGCTGTGTCGTACTAAATTATTCTAAGTTTCGTTGACGGAATAGAGCTCAACATTTTTTCCTTATCTTTTTTAATAATTCCAATTAAATCTAATTTTGACTATTTTTTGTGTGCATGATTTATATTGCAATTATCTTTTATTTGTTATTTTCATTTTGAATTTTTCTTGTTTTTAAACTCAACTTCGATTATTCTTTATTGGCATATTAATTATTTACTATTGTTCAATATAATTTTATACGATTATTCATATGATTTCTCTTTTTCGTTAGAAGAATAAATGGAAAATTCTCAAAAATGTAGAAAGAGAAAATTTTCACATGAATTCGATAACAAAACTTAATTACTAAAATTGTGAGATTCATGTTACAAAATGCAAATCTTACAATATTTAATTTATGAATATGCAATCAGTGATGAAATTTCAAGGTTCTTGATCAGTTTGAGTTTTTTTGTTTTTTTTATTAAACGAATATCATTTCAACTGAGGGTCGATACAACTCCACGTTTTTTTTTTGTTCCACAAATTTACAAAAAATCGTTATATTTCTTCAGCATTTACGCTACTGTAAACATGCCCTAAAATTTCAACGTTGCATCATTGTTTTTTTGAAAATTACTTTGATAATTATGAAAAAAATATCAATACTTTTTCAACTTGACAGTTGTCATACTGCGTGAGTTTACGAAATATATTTTGTTCATCATAATTTCGAAGTCTTGCATCTTATTTTTCTATATTGATCTCAATTTTTCTCCAAAAAATTATATGGTGCTGAACTTCGAGTTATATTTGTTCAACAATTTAACGCTGCTATAACTATGCTGTTGATAATATTCAAGACACAGAAACATTGTTTAAAAATCCAGAATATAATAACACATTTTGAAGGATTTGAAAATAATACATTAGCAATAAAACACAAAATTTTTCTCAAGAAAACTTATTATATCTCACGCGATTTGGAAACTTTTGAGCAGAAAAGTTTTGAACTTTTTTTTTACTGTGAGGAAAAAAAATTTGAAAATTTTTCGAGTTCTGTAAGAAATTTCTTTTTTCGAAACTGAATATTTATTGATAAACTGAAACAAAAACTTCTATGACCTAAATATTCTTGTGGAAAAATGATACTCGTAAAATTTCGAGGAAATGAAGTATGAAAAAAACTGCCGAAATTGTACTTTGACTCCAAAAAATCTTAGTGCCCAAACAACCAATTTTGACTGGATGAGATTATTATTTCATTTTGTTTATTTAGCTAACATTCCTTGACTCAAAGTTTCATGCTGATGTTTGTGACATGGATCTCACAATCTTAGTGAATAAGTTCTGTTATTGAATTCCGGTAAAAATGTTCTCATTCTTTATTTTTGAGAATTTCTCATTTATTCTTTCAACAAACAAGAGAAATCATATGAATAATCATATAAAATTATATTGAACAATAGTAAATAATTAAAATGCCAATAAGAAATAATCAGAGTTAAGTTTAAAAATAAGAAAAATTCAAAATAACAAATAACGAATAAAAAATAATTGCAATATAAATCATGCACACAAAAAAATAGTCGAAATAATATTTGATTGAAAAAAAAGAAAGAGAGAAAATGTTTAGCCTCCATTTCATCAACGAAACTGAAAATAATTTAGTACGGCTCAGCGCTCACCATCCAGCACTACCAAGTACTGAGAGACGGTGCGCGCAACTTTCAGACGCAACGGTAAGTAAACAATTGCTCTTACAAAAAAAACGTTTCAAAAATGTTCAACCCTCTTTTTATTTGCATAATCGATTTTTAAACAACAAATATACAAAATACGAGAAAACATCAATTGAACTAATTTTTAGATCTCATTTCTTTCATGAAAAATGGTATTGAAGGTTTTCTTGGTTAAATTAAAGATACGACTGTTATACGCGATACAAGAAATCACCCCTTTATTCAAGATGGCGGACAACCTGCAAAGGGTTGATGGTCGGAAACTTAGATTTAAGCTTCCTATATGTTACCCTGAAAATGTCAAAAAAAAAAAAATTTCTTACCCAATGAATTTTAATAATAAAATCTAAATATACTGGACAAGAGGATTTTCGTACCTCATTTTCCAGACTGCATTACAATGGTACTGAAATTATACTACAAGATTTATGGCCACAATTTTCGGAAAACAATACCTATCCTGAAAATGGATGAACTTTCATGCAAAATGTTCGATTTGTGAGCAATTCGAGAATAATAAAATGCGAGACAAAAGCTTATGATGGCTCTAAAGAGACTACAGATATTTCCATTAAAAAAAAACCACCAGTATTTTGAGAAAGTTCAATATTAGCTCCATATATATCTGCACAAACTGAGCCTAAAGAAAGCATTTCTTGAAGCTACAACTGCTAGATACTTTTTTTATTTGGGGTATTTGAACCTCTGTTGCTTATAAAGTTTTGAAAATTTATCCTTTTGAAATTCTCGTAATTGTTTTTTAATTGGAGATTTGTTCTTGTGATCCTAGATTTAGTTTTTATAGTTTCTTAAATATCTTAGCGTGTCTCTGAACAATGTCGTATCCTGTCAGACACTTTATTGAAACGCTCTTGCTACATATTACAACATTTTGAACTGAAACTTTTCAGAAATTTAATGTTATAAAAAAATTGTCTATTGATTTTAGGCGTTTTAACGTGTCGGGTTCCCGAATTCCAAAGCTTTTGATTCGATAACTTGAAAATTGAAGGAATTTTTTGCCTGTAATATTAGAATTATTCTGAAGTAAAACAGAAGAAAGAAAAATTGCTTTTGTAAAACACGCGCATCTAAAGTGAAACTGCAGCAACAGTTTACTTGCTTGAATGCAAACTGTTTTGACCAAAAAGTTACCTTTTTTGCTTAAAGTTTAACTGTGTCTGGTTTGGGAATTTATCTTTATTCAGATGAAAATTCAGTTATTTGGTTGAAAATTCACGTAGTTTTCCTTCAAAACATAAATGTGTGGCTGGCACCGCGACTTGGTTAAAAATTAAACTTCTTTGTTATGAATACCATTTTTTCGTTGATGATTGATAATTTTCTGTTAGAAATTCGACTATCGGTTCAAAAATTTTATTTGCTTCAATTCAATGATCAACTATTTGTTTGAGAATTCATGTATACTTGGATAAAAAAAACATCTTCTTTGCTGAGAATTCAACTTTGGTTGGATGTTCAGGTTTTTCTTTTTTGAATTTTTGTGAAAAAATTTTATTCTTGGGTTCAGGAATAGATTTTTTTGGTAGAAAATTCATTCTTTTGTCTTCTAAATTCAACAATAATATTTAAAATCAATTTTATTTCGGGGAATTCGCTTTATATAACAGAAATTTTATCTTCTTGGTTAAAGATTCATCCTTTTAGGTAGAAATGCAACTGTTTGTTGGAAAATGGATCTGTTTTTGTTGAGAATCCAAACATTTTATTCAAAAATTTTCTTCTTTTGTTGAAATAATTTTTTCTTGCTATTTCAAATTAGAATATTTCCGGTTGAAATTTAAATTATTTTAATGGAAGTCGAACTTTTTTGGTTGAAAGTTTAACTCTTTTATTGGAAACCAAAATTTGGGAAAATTCATTATTTCAGACGGAACTTCATCACTTTGATTGATAATGCTTTTATTATGTCAAGAATTGTTTTTATTATCGAGAATTTATATTTTTCATTGGAAATTAATCTTTTTTGGGTTGAAGTGAACCATTTTCCATTTGGAATTGAAATTTTTTCTATTTGTAAAACAAAAATTACATTTTTTGTTGAGAGTTCATCTTTTTCGAATAAAAAATCAATCATTTGGTTTGAGGCTAAATTGCTTTTTGAAGAATAGATTTTTTAGTTCGAAATTTGCCATTTTCGTTAAAAATTCAAATATTTCTCTTAAATCATATTTTGTTTTGTAGTTCATATTTTTGGTTGAAAATTCTACTATTATGTTAGAAAAATCAATTAGATCATTGAAAATTAATCTGCTTGTTTCGAATTCACTTATTTTCTATGGAATCTTTTTTTTTTTGCTAAAAAAACATATTCTTCAAAATTCATCAATTTGGTAAAAAATGTGCAGTCATGCATTTCAATAATTTCGTTGAAAATGCATATTTTATTTAATTCAACTGATCTGAAAATCGTTTTTCATTCGTTTAAAAGTGTTCATCAAATTAAAAATCACACTTCTACATTTTTCATTGAAACTTCTATTTCTTAAATTAAAAATTCATGTATTTACTTTGTTCAGAGTTCGTCTTTTGGTAGATAATTAATCTTGTTGGTTAAAAGTTCATCTTTATGAGTCAAATTATGTTGTTAAGATCATGTTTTTCGCTCCTGAATTCAAATTTTTCGTCGAAAAATTATTATTTTCGAGTGGAAACTTGTCTTTCGCTAGAAAGACAATTTTTTTGTTGAAAATTGAACCATTTGTTAAAAAAATCCATGATCTTATTCGAAATTTAATTATTGGTTTGATGATTCAGCTATTTACTCTGTTAAGGTTATCTTTTTCAAAGAAAATTTGAATTTTGATTCGAAAATTTACCTCTTTAAGTAGAAAAAAAGTATTTTTGACTTTAGAATTCATCTACATATTTGATTCAAAGGTATGTTACTCTTTATACGAAGGAGAAGGTTGTATAAGGGCTAAAGAATAAACTATCGTTAAGCTATCGATATCGTAACTGAGATATTTATTATTTTCAATTGAAATACTCTTCAGAATTTTTCTCCCACATGTTTAATATCTAATATATAAAATTCTCGTGTCACAGTGTTGGTTTCCCTACTCCTCAGGAACTGCTGGACCAATTCTCATAAAATTTGGTACACTTTTCGGGTAGGTATGAGAATAGATAATCATATATTTTTTATACCTCTAAGTGATAAGGGTTGATGACTCCTAATTTTTTTTTTTTTTATTATTATTGGACAAAAATTTTTATTTTCATATTTCTATAATGTGACATTTAAAAATACATACAACCCTCAATTTTTA
>WSXT02101740.1:0-11429 GCA_011762715.2 Neuroterus valhalla
AGATTTTCGCAACTGCGCTATAGTTGGCGACAGTTATTAGCGTGTGTTCGGCCCTGACTGTTTACGTTTCAGCTCACTCGAACTCCTTCCAAGGCCGGCGGTACCCAAGCCCGAAGCTGGATTAAGTTTGAGGTTTCAGTGTATGAATCAGATATTGATTTTTGGATCCGCGACTCGTTTGGTGGTGCAGAATACTGCATATCGAAAACCACGTCGGTAAATGAATGTGGATTTTCAACAGTGTACAAATGTGCGGAGCGTGGACGTATGCAGGTACACTTCACGCACACAATCTAACTTCGGCCTGGCGCCGACAATAGCCGAACAAGAGGTTACATACGAAGCGTCGATCCCGCGAACGAAGGCATTTGATTCGAGTATTTTGACAGCTTCAATCTTCGAGCGAAATAAGCCCAGTTGAGTGTCTTTAACTGTCAGGTACTCAGCGATTACTGTTTTCAGGTTTTTCTCATAATTTTCAGAGAATGCGATTGAAGAATGTATGATCAAGTCATCGAATTTTACTGCAGCAAGAATTCTCGCACATCTAGACATTTTTAAAAAAGAATAAAAGATATTGTTTTGCCGACCAGGGTAATTAATTAATTAGTTTAAAAAAGTTTCACACCTTTGATGTTTTTAATACACTGGAGAAAAAATTTTGAATAGAGTAAATGCATTTACTTGACAGTAAATTTAAAGATTTTTGCACGTTGAACAAATTTTGTGATTTCAATTTTTTTCATGTCTCGCATAGTTTTGCTGAAAAATGAAACTTTTCATTTTTGTTAACATTTCTCATGATTTAAACAAAAACTATGCATCTCATGAAAAAAGCGGTCTCTTACAAGTTTTCAGATTTTCTCAAAATGAATAATTTTGGTCCTTAGCATTTTTTTGTACCTTGCAAAGTTTGAGCGGAAATGTGCATTTTCATTTTTCAAAAAGCTATTTTGATGGATAAAACCAGAAACATTAGGAAAAAATGGCTGGTTAACAAACTCGTCCTTTCATTTGCGGCTTTGAAAAATTGTGCTAAAGCCCAATCGAATATGATCATTCTTTCGAAAGTTATTGAGTAAATAGATTACAGACTGCAGAAAGACAGACACCTTCGTAAAAACCATTCTTTCTGACTCAGGGGAAGTCAGAACGTGGAGATTTCATTAAATCTGCGAAAGTCAATTTTCGCATAAAATCACTACCTTCCCATTCAGAATGAAAATGTAAAAATGTCAAATTCGAGCAAATATTTTTAATGCTCAAACACTATTTCTCTATGTGAAATTTTCAAAATTTAGAGTAAAAAAATATACTGCTGATTCGAATAAATATTTCTTCGGCACAAAAATGCGAGTGTTCAATAAAGTACATTGTACTTCAATAGAGGAACATATTTCCCTAAATGAACAACTGAAACAGACAAATCCGATGAAAAATATATACCTCAAGCAGGAAACGAACTCGGATCCATTAAGTGTCAAGACCATAGCGATACCCACGATGCTACTACAACATGCAAACTCTGAAGTTTTAAAGCTGTATCTAACGCTCGACCATGAATGTCAAAGGAATATTCATCTAAATCCAATCGACAAGTATTTTATTCAATGAAATGATTATTTGGTTGAACTAATGATTATTTGATATGAAGAATTCAATCCTACTAATAGAAGGAATCATTTCCTTTATTTGAAGAAATGAATGTTGATGTGAAGACAATATTCTATTCATCCAAAGAAATGCTCGATTGTTATAAAAGCATTAAATCTTCGTTTCAGAAAAATTTATTCCTGACTCAATTGCTGTTCTTTCGCATTAGGTAATTATTTCATTCTCGTTAATAAACCTAAATACTTGATTCAAGAAGAGTTATTTCATTTAAATGCATGCTGGTCAGTACGAAGAATCGAACTAATTTTATCAAGAAAATATTTCTCTGAAGGACCAATCAGATTTCAAGAAACCTAGACCTGTCAAAATATTCGAACTAAATGCCTTAGATCGCGGGATCGGCGCTTCGTGTGTAACCTCTTGTTCAGCTATTGTCAGTGCCAGGCCGAAGTTAGATTGTGTGCGTGAATTGTACCTGCAATATCCACGCGCCGCACATTTGTACACTGTTGAAAATCCACATTTATTTACCAACGTGGTTTCTGATATGCAGTATTCTGCACCACCAAACGAGTTGTGGATCCAAAAGTCAATATCTGATTCATATTTCAATAATATGGACCTAGTCTGAGCAAGTGGCCGCTAGGGTCCCCACCTTACTGATAGTTGCCGTTTGTAATGTATTGTTTCTCTCTCTGATTCAAGACTATCCTGATTTCGACGACCGCTAACAATAAGATTCTATCACCGCGATCAAAGCAACAAGGTTCTATTTTCATCAGAATTCAAAAAGGTACTATCTCTTCGACCAATTCAAGAAGGTTTTATCTCGGCGGCCAATGAAAAAAGGTTCCATCTCGGCGCCCGATTCAAGAAGGTCCTATCTCAGCATTCCGTGCAACAAGGTTCTATCTGAGCCGTCAAAATAATAGAATAATAGAACATTGTTGGACGGAACGCTGAGATAGAACCTTTTTGCATCGGGAGCCGAGATATAACCTTTTTACATTGGCCGCCGAGATAGAACCTTTTCAAATTGGCCGAAGAGATAGTACCTTTTTGAATTTTGGTATAGATAGAACCTTGCTGCTTTGATCGTTGAAATATAACCTTATTGTTCGCGGCCGTCGATTTGTAGAATTTTTAAAATTCATAATTTACCTTAAATTCCTGTCCTTCTTGTGAATCACGACACTTCGGCCTAATATACTTCTTGGTCCAAATAGGGGTAGCAATGTATCATTATATGTAGCAATATATCGAGTCTTGTTTTCTAAGGTACCGAATTTTCCACTCAAGTCACCCATTTCATACTGATCAGTTGTACCAGCTTCTGGCAGAGGAATATGTTTTGTATCAACTTTCAACGGATTCCAGTGACCGTAGAGGGTCGAATCCTCACATGGAAATTCTAAATCCATCTCGACAGGCGCCTGTTATATTATTAATTAGTATTAATCTTACTTGCTTTTGAAAATTTTCGTTAAATATTTTTTTACTTTCATTTGTCTAAATGACCCCTTTGAAGAGAGAAAATGTTTTTATAGAAATTCATTTCTATCCAAGATATTCCATTTCATCTTGGGAATTTAGTTTGGAACATCTATCTATCCCAGTCATAAGATAATCCAAACCTCTTTTTCAATCTCTTCTTATCTTATTGCGTTCTTCACCATTTATCACCATTTATGCTTCCAAACCTATTTTTTTCAAATGAACATTTCCAATTCCTAAATTCTTAGAAAGTGCAACAAGACAAAGACTGATGGAATAGGATAGAATTTCGAAAAAAGTTATTGGCAAAGAAGACGTCCACCGCGGGAAAAAAGACGCTGCTGTATCAAATAAAATATGGCTACCGCAGGGCTTTAGCATGCATATTATTCTGAACCACTCTGAACGTTTATCAACAACGATACTTTCTCCAACAATATTTTTCACTGTAACAGTACCACTACCAAATTTTGGTACTTTGTGGAAACTCGAATGAGGTTAATTTCTTTTTGGAGTTACAATGGACAACACAGCACATATTGCCTTTGCGAGTATCGTTTTCTTTTCTATGGTTCCGTAAGAATTCCATTTTCAACTTTTATACTATCTTTATTAACATCTCATTTACTTTTTACTAATTAAGGGCATTGAATAAACGAACTCCGAACTTTTGTGGCGACGCCAAAGTACTGTCACAGCAGACAATATGTCTGCACGTGAGATGGCAGATAAATTTTAACCCCTCACCGGGAATTTTATGATTATGCGCAACTACGGCATTTATGAAACATTCGCGGATTATACATTAAATTCTATTACTCCCAGCTATAGGTCAATAAGAAAGAATCTCGTGATCGATAACGCACAAAGCCGTAATTTGGGGCCGAAGTTCAACAACACCATCCGAAAATGATGAAGGTTTGCCATCTAGAGCGTCAGACATTCACTGTAGCGCCATAAACGACATGTTACCGAACACAAATTTGTACCACTCGCGTACTCACACGATACCGCATGATACACGATGGTACATGCAATTATTGCCGGAAAAGTAGTGCTTGCAATGAATAAATAGTGAAGACAATATAAAATGAATTATTCCTGCAAAAAATAATATTGAGATTGTTTTTCCAGATGATTGTTCGCAATTTTTCAGAGTTTATAACAAAAAAAAATCCAATTTATAGTTTCTAGTAAATGGAAACTTCCGGTAATTAAGAAATTTACGAAGTTCGAAATTTAGAACTTTAGAAAATATATGAATTCGTTTATCAATTTGATCTTCCTCGATTCTGCAAAAAGTAAAATTATTTACAACTTATCAACTCATAAATAATTAAATTCAGTACTTTATAAATTTTTTCAATCTTCAATAAAAATAAACATGCAATTCGGTCAAGTTCAGAATTTCTTCGCACATTTATTTATAATTTTTGGAAAAATATTTCTGAAAATAGCTGATTCATGAATAAAGCAGCTCTCGCAATAAATAACTAGTAGTGATAGAAAATCGAATTGTTTCTCGATAAAAAAAAAATAAAATTGTTTTTCCAGAAGATTTTTTACAATTTCAAATAGTTTATAACTAACAAGAACTTTATAATTTACTGCAAATGAAAACCAAGATCGAAATTTTTAATTCTTGTAAATTAGTAGATTCGTGTATGTACTTGATTTTCATCTAGTTAGGAAAAACTAATTTGCAACATATCTATTTACAAATAAACAAATGCAATACTTTATACATTTTTTCAAACTTCAATATAAATAAATTTGCAATTTGGTCAAGTTTAGAATTTGTTCGTCGTTGATGGCGCTACATTCAATGTCTGACGCTCTAGATGTCCAACCTTCATCATTTTCGGATGGTGTTATTGAACTTCGGCCCCAAATTAAAGCTTTGTGCGTTATCAATCGCGAAATTTTTTCTTATTGACTTATAGTTGGGAGTTATAGAATTTCACGTATAACCCGCGAATGTTTCATAAATGCCGTAGTTGTGCATAATCATAAGATTCCCGGCGTGAAATTTTAATTTATTCCTCATCTCCCGCGCAGACATGTTTTCTGCTGTGATAGTTACATTGGCTTAACCGCAGAGTAAATGCAAACATTATGCAATGCCCTCAATCTGGAAAATAATTAATTAGTATCGCGTTAAATCAAGTGCAACACGCTTGTAAACAATGCCACGCCAAGCCTTGCGGCAGCCATGTTGGGTAGTTCGCTAGATGGCCATCAGGTCTTGCAATGCAAGTTTAAATTCCCAATAGAACATAGAGTTATGGAGAGGAATGAACTTGGACAGATTTCTTGAACTGAGAAGTAGGATAAAAACAGGCTAACCGTACAATGGATAGAGTGTCCATTCTACTGAAATAGGATTTACATAATCTTAAGGGTGGCGTTGTCCACTTTCCATTCCTTAATTCCTATCCCTTCCTATTTTTGTCCAACGAAAAAAATGCTTACCACGTGGATATGATAGCCACTAGTTATCGAGGACAAACCTTCCAAATTGACTTCAACATCGGTCACGTCGTACTCGCTCTGTTGAATGAATTCCAATTTTCCTCTTACTGATATTGGATCTTCACCATTCCCAAACCAGTTTTTAACAACTGCTTTCCTTCTGTAAAATCTACTGATTCTGCAACATTATGGAAAAAATCGATGATAGCAATTTCGATCCTAGCCATAATATTTACGAATTCTAAAATAAAAAATACATCTATAGAATGAGCATAAATCTAACATACATCGAACAGGCAAGTCTCTCTCCTCTTGCTTTAGGGCCATGATCATCGTAAATGACTAAACTCTTCCCTAATATACTATCGTGTCCAGATAAAGGAATATTATTATCTGTAAATAATTTTCTGGTCAATTTAGATCCGAAAAATTTTCTCCCTGCAATTTCCAGTGTTCCAAGTCTGGTTAAGTCACCCAAACGACAAAGGGTGAACTCACTGGGAGAACATCGATTTGGTTGATTCAAACTCCACTCTATCTAAAGTAATTATTCAAATAAATAATTTATCAAAAAAAATATGATTCAACAACACTATAAAAGACGTCTAACCTTGTGGGGATTGAATGGTGCACCAACGCTGAGGCATCTATTCTGCCAATCGTAAAAATCCTTCCCGGGCGGAAGATCGTGTATCATCCATCTGAATCGAATAAAAATAAGCATTTTATTTATAATTTAAACACTCTCAACATTTCCAGAATCTTTTGAGTCACTGTGATTTTACTTCAAACGGCAAAATCCCACCTGTGCTCTGCAGAATTGTTCAATGTTGTTCCATCAGCATGAACTAGGTTTTCTACAATGATTGTGGTATCCATCTCCGGCTCATCAGTTGGTTGACGGAATATTATTCTGCCAACTAAGGGATATCGAAATATGACTTGAGCAGTTGTCAATGGTATCGGTCCAGCATTTTTGGATAGATGAGGAACAATGATTCCACAGACCCAGGGAATGATGCTTTTGTTATCAGTCTCATTAAGCCTAAGAAAAAATATTTAAACAATTGTACGAAAAATTATGAATGGTGTGATACCTTCTTCAGACAAATCGTAATTTGGTATATAAACATTCTTCTGGTGAATTTCGTGTTTTCTCTAATAGAATAGGAATATTGTATAATCAGGGTGGGACTTGACCGGGAAACCGGGAAATAACCGGGAATTTTATTGACTGGGAAAAAACCAGGAAATGACCGGGAATCCACTTTGAAAACCGGGAAATCACTGGACTTAACCTAGACAATTTAAAATTTCACCGTGAAAATACGAGAAATGACCGCTTTCTTTTCATAAACTAAAAAGAGATCTTATCATTCGATTTGAAGAATGTAACGTTCCTTTAGTCTGATTCTGACAATTTTTAGATATATATATATCTATACTTCATGTTGCTCTGTGAGATTTGTTGAGCTGACTTAACTTTGATAATCAAATTGATGATAGCCCAAAACACACAGAAAGAATTATTTTCTCAATTAAAAAAAAAGAAGTATTTTTTACGTTTTATTTACCTTCTCATTTATCTGAGTTGGTACCGGGAATTTCAGAGAAAAAATAATAGTTTCCATTCTAGGGCAGGGAACGGGAACTTTTTAAAATAATTTGTATTCGAATTGAGAAGAGAGGAGATTCAGAAAATTGCTCTTCCAATTTAAAATTCGTCAAAATTCGAAATTCTCCTCTTCATAATTTCAAATTAAGAAAGTACTTCAACAAGTTTTTAAAGTTTAAGTAGTATTTCGAATGAGATATATTTCTAAAATATAATAGAAAACTTGTTCACGTTGTTCATTGCGAATTCATCCTTTTTTGTTAGAAAATCTACTTCATGGTTGGAAGTGAAATTCCTTTGTTGGGAATTATACTTTTTTGTTGAAAGTGTATTATTTAAATTTAAAACCCACCTCTGACTGAAAATGTAACTACTCTGTTAAAAATCAATTCATCTGTTTTTAGTGAAGATTCAAGTATCAAGCTGAACATTGATTTTTGAATTTGAAAATTGAACTATCTCTCTCAGAATTTTTTCCCTTTGTTGAAGATTCGCCTCTTTTGGAGAAAATCAATCTTTGTGGTTGAGAATTTACCTTTTTCGCAAAAAATACATTTATTCCAGTTTATGATTCATCATTTTACCTAAAAGTTCATCATTTTGGTTGAAAATCAATTTCTCTAACTGGAGATTTAACTGTTTCCTCCTTAGTGGAAAATGATCTTATCTAGTTCAAAATTCAACTATTTGAAAGAAAACTTTGTCTTTATGAATTGATTAATTAGTTCGTTAAAAATTCACATATTTCATTGGAAAATGGATTTTTGGTATGAAATTATCCTTTTCTTCGAAAGTTACATTTTTATTTTGGATTGAGAATTCAATTATTTCGCTGGAAATTCACATATTTCATTGAAAAATGGATTTTTGGTATAAAATCATCTTTTTCCGGAAGTTACTTTTCTTGTTTGAATTGAGAATTCAATTATTTCGCCGAAAATTCACACATTTCATTGAAAAATGGATTTTTGGTATGAAATCATCTTTTTCTCCGAAAGTCACTTTTCTTTCTTGAATTGAAAATTCAATTATTTCGCTGAAAATTCACACATTTATTTTGTTGAAAAAATGGATTTTTCGGTATGGTTTGGTTCAAAATCAATTTTTTAAGACAAAAACCTAACTATTCTATTTTTGATTGAAAATAATTGACTCTATAGTTCAACATTCAACCATTTTGTTGAAAAATTGTATTTTTTGGTTGAAAATTAATTTTTGTTCAAAATTTCAACCATTCAAGTGGAGGGCTCATCATTTCAGGTAAAAACTCGTCTTTCTGGTTTGAAATTCAACTGCTAAATGAACATTTGCAATTTCATTTGAAGATTCATAATTTTGCCTCAAAATCGATTTGTTTTTGAGATAGTTTCTTTTATACAAGCTAATTTTTTGTTGTTATAATTGATTGTTTTCAACTAAAAATTAAAGTTATTCCAATTGAAAATTCCAAAGTTGTAGTTAAGAATTCATTTGTTTAGTTGAATTCAAAATTTGAGTATTAAAGTTTTGGTTGACAACACTTTATCTTTTTTACTAAAAATTAATTAATTTGTTTGGAAATTTAATTCTTTCAGTAATGATTCTTTGTTTTAGTTAAAAACTCTTATGTTTGGTATGAAAATGAGTTCCCAAACTTAAAAATGTGACTGTTCCATTTTCTATTGGAAAAAATTATTATTTTCAGTTCAAAATTCAACTATTTTGTTAAAACATTGTATTTTTGATAGAAAATTCTTCTTTCTATTTGAAAACCAAGCTCTTTGTTTGAATATCCACCTTCATGGTTGAAAATTGAAGTGCTCTTGTTAAATATTTATCATTTTAGTTGAAAATCCATCTTCTTGTCGTGCAATTTGAACTGCTCCAGTTGAAGATTCATAATGTTATTTGAAAATTTGTCACTTTGGTTAAAAAATGAACTATTTTGTAGAAATCCATTTTTTTTGTAAATCGATTCTTTTAATTGTAAGTTTAACTGTTCCAGCCTTCATAAAAAATGATATTTTTTCGTGGAAAATTTGAGTATTTTTTTCAAAATTAATTTATTTGCAATTCATGATCTGTTTTGTTAAAGGATGTTTAGAATGAACGTCACGAATGGAAATAAATGTTTGCGTTTTGCGACAAATATGAATATTTTACTCTTAATAAACCGGGAAAATTGAAAAACTTGACCAGGAAAAACCGGGAAACGACCGTGAATTTGAAATTGTCTGCCGAATCGCCACTCCGATAGTAAAATGTTGCTCTTACTTGTGAAGTACCAGAGAACGATGCACAATACTATGAGGACCTGAAAGAGGAAGATTGGTATCCCAGTAAAGTCCAATCAATTTGGCACTTCCAACAAGAATGTCAGTATGAAATGACCCTTCTATACGACCCTGAAGTTTCCCTGATAAATCCCCTATAGCGTACTGTTCTTGCGTCCCAAAACCTGTAACAAGTGAGAATAATAACAAATTATCTGGAAAAGCACTTTCCGCTAACCTATTGTTACATTTTAGGCTGCGTCTACTCGTTCCAAATTCATCATCATTGGGCTGGTCATCCCAAAAATTAGATAATCATTAGGAATTTTACCCCTTTCCAGTGCACAAAAGTAAGCAGACTAGTATATTTCCACAAGTTGGCTAGTCATTCGGAAAAACTCTGAGAATACACTTATGGTTTATGAAATAGAAATCGTGCCCCCACGAGACTAGGGAAAGGGGGGGGGGGGGTGTACGACCTACAATATTTTTCATGACCAGTCACAACTGCGACTTTTCGCCCCTCCCCTCACCAGACTTGGGAACAGGGTGAGGTGTCCGACCTACATCATTTTTTATGACTAGTCACAGTGGTGACTTTCCGACCCCACGAGACTCGGGAAAAGGGGGATGTTTGTGACCTACAATATTTTTCATGACCAGTCACAGGGGCGACTTTCTGCCCCCCTCCCCCCAACTTGGGAAGAGGAGAAGGTGTCCGGTCTACATTATTTTTTATGACTAGTCACAGTAGTAACTTTCCACCCTCACCGGACTTGGGAAAAGGGAGAGGTGTCCAACTTGCATTATTTTTTATGACTAGTCACAGCGGTGACTTTCCGCGTCCACGAGACTTGGGAAAAGGGGAAGATGTGCAATCTACATTATTTTTATGACCAGTCACAGCGTTGACTTCCACCCCCTATGAGACTTGAAAATGGGGATGATATCTGACCTATTTTATGTGAGAAATTTGTCCTTTTGGCATGAAATTCAACCAAGTTTGTAGATATTTTTGTTCTTTTTGACTGAGAAATCTTTTTTGGCCTAGATGTCAACATTTTCTTGTTTATTTCTCTCCTTTGTTGAAAATCAACCTATTTCATTGAAAATTCAACAGTCTTGTTACAAAATTCAGCCTTTTTGGTTGGAAATTGAACTGTTTTGTTGAAAATTGATTCTTTTAGATTTGAAATTTTACTGTTTGAGTGAGAAATTCTATTCCTTGGTTGCGAATTCGTCTTTTTGGTTAAAAAATTCATCTTTTTTTGCCAAAAATACAACTGTTCGGGCAAGAATTGTTCTTTTTTGGTTGGAAACTTAACAATTTGTTTGAAAATCCAACAGTTCTGTAGAAAGCTCGTCTTTGGGGCTTCGGAATGCAACTGTTTGGTTAATAGTTATTCTGTTTTAGTAGAAGCTTCAACTGTTATGTTGAAAATTCTGTCGTTTTGGTTCAGTTCAACTATTTTTTATTTTAAATTAATATCTTCTCCTGTTGAATTATCAACCATGACATTTTTCATGGTAACTAGTCTTTTTCAAAATGAAACTAAAAAGATTGGTTGAATTTTCTTTTTTTTTATGATAGAAAATTCAATTATTTAGTTGAAAATTGATCTATTTTGTTCAAAATGCGAAATTTTTACTTGAAGTATTAGGAATTTCAGCATTTCAAATTGGATTTAGAATATTGTTATATACCATATTATAACGCCTATCGCAGTAAACTGATTTTAATTTTGAAATGTGATTGATCATATAATCTTCTAGCACTTGTGAATAATTGAAACCAAAATGTTTTATGGTAGTCGTGATTTAGAACTGCGTTTCCAATTAGATTAAGGGCAAATGGTAGTCTATGACGTAGTCGAAATTTGACCTTGTAATGTATTTTTTCTCCGACTTATTTCCAAAGTAAATAATATTTTGGGTTGAAACTTTGAGAGATTGAGGAAAATATATCAGCCGACCGCTCTCTG
>WSXT02101751.1:0-11428 GCA_011762715.2 Neuroterus valhalla
TTCCTCCCAGAAACCTCAGTCTTTGTTTTTTAATCCCGACACATTCCAGAATGCCACTTTCACTTCACCTCACACTTCTCTTGTTCTTGCCTCTTATGTTTTTTACCCTACCGCAAACCCCGCCGCGTTCCGTTGACTCACATCTCGCCGTTCTCTGTCCTTTTCCAAACTTTGTAAATTTATGATGAAAAGGAACTTTTTCTCAAATTTACAGACGTGTTAGCACGTATCATTTCCAAGATAATAAATCTATGAAAATTGAGGTAATAACTGTTCCCATTTTGATATTCATGATAAAAACTTACTCCATTTTGTTCCAGAAAGTACTGGACAGGCTCCATGCAGAGTATCATCATTTGGTTCTCCATTTCGTTTGAGGTTGTACCAAAATGCTGCGCTCCCTTTTTGGGGCTTTATGGTAACGCTTAAGTAAGGAAAAGCTGTAAGGCCTCCTTCCTCGACGTCATTCATCTTGAAAAAGTATTGAATTTTGAACTTTATAAAAGAGAAATCTGATAAATGAAATAATTATATTGTAACCTTCCTGCCTTATGATGAAACAGCATTATTGAAGATGACATAGTCTATCTCTATTGTTGTGACTTGCCAACTAAGTCATGGGTTATGGAGAAGGATCTGACTTTATGGATTCGGAAAAGAAGGTACATTTTGATTATTAAGGTGTTCAGTTATAGGAAAGAGTTAAGCTACCAGCATTTGGAAATTTATGTAACTAAAATATTTATCCTAAGATCTGGCATCCTGCTGGGTGCACACGAGTTGGTCCCTGGTGCGACCCAAAGCTCCTCTGTTACTTTTCTCTTCTTCTACCCCCACAACATTAAGCGAGCCTCACGAGTTGGTCCCGGCGTTTTGTTCAAAAGAAAACAAGTATTGCTTAATGAAGGATATAAAATCAATCATTTACACAGTTAATTATGGTATTAATTATTTATCTGCTGCTGCTGGCTTCCGTAACGGTCGAGTTTGGATTCGACTTGCAGCTGCGGTTTCGCGGAGTTTTGTGTCCTTCACAGGTTTCCTCTCGTTTTGAGTTTTCCCTGTATCAACCGGGAGGAGTGGGGAGGCCGGCATTCGCACGCACTTCCACCCAGGGCGGGTGCTCGACTCTCTCCCGCAGTCTGTAAGGGTTCTGCCTCCGACCTGCGCTCGGCTCTTCATCAGCGTTCGGAGATCGGCAGCAGAGAATTGAATTCTCCACAACTTTCTTGGAGCGCCTGTCGAGGGGTCGGTGAGTGAGGTCTCCTGATATGAAGCAGACTGATAAGTACTGCTGGCTTCCAGGAAGTTTATGCATGAAGTCTTTCATTGTTAATTAATTTCTCGATTTGATCATCTTCGGTGTTATAGAGGTTACAAGTCGGGTGCCGTATTTCCTCCGGTTGCGTCGGGATCGATGGTTGTGGGAGAGCCATCGTGATCGTAGCTTCTGAAGGCTACATCTGTGCCAATTTTTCGGGGTGATCCCCAACATTTTTTGAGTCTGATGAGGCACGAGGGCCTCTAGTCTTATAGTAAGAGATGATATGCTCTCGGGAACTAGAGTAGAGTCCTTCCCTCGCTGACCCACGCTAGTCCATCTTTACTTCTTCAACACATAGATTTTCTTCAACATTTAAGTTTCGCCTAATAGACCTCCACGAGTAAACTATCACTATTCACGCACTAGTTGTAGAAATATTTTCCACCTTTTGTGACTTTGTGGTAATAGTTTTATACAAAATCGTTAACGGGTCAGTTAAGGAAGTTTTGCAACTACGGAAAACAAAACTATTTCTCCAATTGTTAGCAACAATAGTAATAATAAACAACCAGTAATGCAAGCAAACTTATATTGCACACAGAAAAATGTTTTCAAAAAACTTATTTCAAACTATGAGAATTAATTATGAACAGAGAATTCAACATTCAAACAATTCAAGAGAAAGTTGAATTTCCAACTAAAACGATGAATTACCAACGAAAAAAGTTAATTGCTAATAGAGCTGTTTCACTTTGAAAATAAAAAAAATTTTGAGAAAAATGAGTTCATTTAACCAAAAATTACTTACCTCTAATAAAGTATTACAATTTTATAACTAGCGAGATGGATTTTCAATTAATGAGAACAATTTTTTCCAGAAAAAAATGAATTTCGGAAAATGCATACATTTTCAGACGATGAATTTCGGAACAAAAACGGATTGGTTGAATTTCAAATCAAACAAATGAATTTAAAGAAAAGAATAATTTTCAACTGAAGTTATAAATCTTGAACCGAAATCGATAAATTTTCAACGATGTAGTTCAATTTTCAACTCAAAGAAATAAGTTTTCAAAAAAAAATTTAATAATGGACTTTTAAACCAGAAAAATTAGGATTCAACCAAAAATAGTAACTTTACAACCGAAAAATGAATTCACAGTAAAGCAGGAGAATTTCTAGAAGAAAAACAAATTTCAAATATAATACTCCAACCTTAAGCAAATACGGTTATCTCCAATTATATATCAAAAATAGTTGATTTGGATGAGAAAAAACAAATCATCAAAAAATAGTTCAATTCTTAATCGGAAAAAAAATATTTAAGATTATCATTATATCCAAAAAAGTCGATTCTGTGCATAAAACCTTCTCATATAGAATGAGAAGTATCATTTCTAGACTTACATAAAACAGAACTGTAGCAATACGATCTCCAACGCGAAGGTCTTGGAAAAAGAGGATGTCCTCCTTCTGAGAAATGACAAAATCATTATTGGGTCAATAGCTTAGTGAGTGTAAAGAGACCCAATGATTATAAAGTTTGCGACGGGAATGTGTGTGCATTATTCTAATCGATGAAAAAGGCGTTGAAAAATTATTTGATCAAATAACGTAATACAATTCATTATCTTTGTTTGGAAAACGAACACTCATGAATCCGGAAAAGTTCACGATTTGGATTCTAGTTGTGACATTGATTACACAGGGCCACAAAAGGAAAACGAGGTGAAATTTTTCGAACTTGCTTGTTCGTTTTGTTCTTTGGGTCGCTGATCACGATACTAGTGTCCATGTGACCCCATCATGTCTAGATCAAGGTCAAATAAAAGTCTAACCCCTCAATTCGAGAAAAATCATTTTTTTTTTTACACCAGATTCTGAAAGAACGGAAAACTTTAAGTCCATACACACTTTGACATTTTTCAAAATGACCTCTGGAAATCATTTGGAGGTCACCTGAAAGTCGAATTCTTTTTTGAGTCATCCAGCTGGTATACCAGCTAGGACTGGGTCTCCAAACTACCAATAATTGTGTTTTTCGGGTCGCTGAACACGATCCTGGTGTCCTTTGACCCTATCACGCCTGAGTCAAGGTCTAATGGAGATCGAACCCCCTCAATTTACGGAAAATGAGTTTTTTGATACCAGATTCTGAAAAACGGAAAATTTTAAGTCCAGACACAGATGAATCTTATTATCGAAATGACCTCTGGAAGTGATTTGGAGGTATTCTGAAAATCCAATTCTCTTTTGAATTATCCAGCTGGCATTTCAGCTAGGAATGGGTCTTTAAATTACGCATCAACATGTTTTTTGGGTCGCTGATCACGATCCCGTTGCCCATGTGACCCTTGCACGTCTGGGTCAAGGTTGAGTGAAGGCTGAATGATTGAGCATGAGTTGATTTGCAAACTTTCTTGCCTCTTCACTTGATATTTTCACCGTGATCAATCGCCGATACTGGGTTCCTGAGTCCCTGCATCGTAAGGCTACTTTTTCTTGTGCCAGCCATGACGGCTTAATTCCTTCACCCAGGGACTTTGTCGTTGACAGAAAAATCATTTCTTGCGAAATTAGGGGTTTTACCTTTATTAGACCTTGACCCAGACGAGATGGGGTCACATGGATACCAGGATCGTGATCAGCGACCCAAAAGACACAATTGCACGTAGTTTGGAGTTCCAGGCCTAGCCGATATACCAGAAATCGTTTTGGTAAAAAGGTCAAAGTGTGACTGGACGTAGAATTTTCCGTTCCTCCAGAAGCTGGTGTCAAAAAAATTATTTTCCTCGAATGAAGAGTTTCGACCTTCGTTTGATCTTAATAGAGACGTGATGGAGTCACATGGACACCAGGATCCTAATCAGCGACCCAAAAAACATATTGATCAAGAAAGTTCAGAAAAGGTCCACCTTGCTTTCCCTTTGTAGCCCTGTGTTATTTTTAAATTTCTACATTCACCATTTTCGCAATTTATTGCGTTTCACCAGAACTGTCGACTGGCGATTCAATTTTGCAATTGAATTCATTCGGTTATGATTGAATTATCATTCGCAAAGCCATTCAATTTTCCCATAAATTTATCAAACGCCATTTGCTTGATGTTGCGGAGACCTGCAATAGATCGGTAGTGTGGCGCGGCGTTACAAAAATAAAATTTATTCTCTTAAGAAACGTTTTTCACTACAACCTACGCCACGGAACAGAGCAACATAATAAACAAATAGCTCAACACAAATTAGTCAACCTAGGGTTTACTTACTGTCACGTAATCATGGTGGGCGAAGTAAAGGCCTCCGATTTCGTAATAAGCAATTTGCAGCCGCTCGGCTGTGTCAGCTGTCAAACCTGTCAAATGCTCTACTCGACGATTCACAATATTCACGTGCTCATCAATGTCATTTTCAAGCCAGGCACTTTCAGCAATTCTTACGTTAGAGATTTCATCTTTATTATCGACAATATTTCTCAGTCTTGCTCTAGCCAACTGCAGAAAAGGAGATATAATGATTGTAATGATGCGTGGAACAATTTGAAGTTCTGAACAGATTTCACCCAAATACTTCTTTGTGCGTTTTCGCTAATAAAAACGGATGAAAAATGCAGAAGTTCAACGAACATTGGGCTTTGACAATGTTTTGAGTGTCTCTATTTCCTCCTCGTTAAGTACGTCGTGGTATACAACAATCCTAGGATCCAGATGAGCTTCTTCTTCTTTAAATGGCGCTAGTTTTAGGAAAGGAATACCACGATCGACGTATCGACATTTCAATTCTTTTTGAAAATCGTCAGATAGTAAAACTTCTCCATCGCAAAGCATTTTGAACATTGCGTTACTTGGCTAAAAAGAACGCATTTGATAAATTTATAATTATTATTATAACATTATTTCACGTCTCCTTGGGCATAATCGAAACTAATTTTGTTTAAGCCTTGTTATGCTTATTTATTATTCTATAATGAAGTCAAGTAAGGGATCTTTAAAAAGAGATAGATTTGAATTCAATCTAGAAGTCGCGTTACAAATATGCGAACTGGAATAGGATTTTTTTTTAAAAAGCCGGTTTGGGGCTTCAAGACTTTTTTGATTCTCTTTTTGTTTTGAAACAGAAGTTATTTCATTACCCAAAAAGGTAGAAATACGGTTAAATAAATTTGATATCAGATAAATATTAAATAGCTAGACAATTTTTTTAGACAATTTTTTTACCGAATCAGGGCGGCTCCGCGTGAATCTCGGTAAAAGAATTGTCACGATTTTCTTTCTCTCACGCTTTTTGTTTCTGGACAATTCTTTTACCGAGTTTCACGCGGAGACGCCCTTTTATGATCGGTACGCTCAATTTGGCTGATTCACGTACATGATTCATGTCATTTTCATCATCTTCTTCCTGAATATTCTTATCATCATAAACAGAACTATTCTGAGCTGCACCACTAATTGGTCGAAACACCTCAACTGCAAATTGTAAATCTATTGAATGAGGATTCATAACACAGCTTCACATAAAAATCGAAAAAATGCTTCCCCGGACCAGACCATGCTGATCTTATCTTCTTGGGGTGGCTGATTCCGAGTCTGGGGTTCATTCTACTCTATCACGTCAGTATTTGTCCTAACCTTAAAAAATGCCCCCTCAAAACCACCCTTACCAAACCACTAGTAGGCTTACCCTCCTGACCCTGGGAAGAACAAGTTAAATCACTTATTTTTCTTGAAATAATTGATTACCATGCCAGGGGAGGGGAAGCTGAACCACCTAACCTAAAGGCACCTAACCCTTAGAAACTGCCCCTACCACCCCTTCCAAAGCACAAGCAGGCTAACACACTTGACCCTGGGAACAGAGAGTTTAGTCGCTCTTTTCTCTTGAAATAACTGAATTTCAAGCTACGAGCAGGCTAATCCACCTTTTCTCAAAATCACCCGACTCCTATCTACCTACTTATAACCCCTAAAATGACCCCCACCAAACCACCAGCAGGCCTACCTTCCTGACCCTAGAAACAGCAAGTTTAATCGCTTATTTTTCTTGAAATAATTGATTTCCATACCAGGGGAGGGGGAGCTGACCCATCTAACCTAAAGCCACCTGACCCCTAGAAACTGCCCCTACCACCCCTAACAAAGCACGAGCAGGCTCACACACCCTACCCGGAGAACAGCGAGTTTAGTCGCTCATTTCTCCTCGAATAACTGAATTCCAAACCAGGAGCAGGCTTGTCTAGCTTCTTCGAACACACCTGACTCCTATCTACCCACCTGACCCTGGGAACAGCGAGGTAAAAAGCTTATTTTTTTGGAATAATTGAATTCCATATCACAATTGGACTAACCTGTCGACCCCCTAAACCATTCAACCCTTACCTTTTTGCCTCTCAACACTTAGAAACCTCCCCAACCAAGCAAAAAACAGGCTAACCTACCTAACCCGGGGAACAGCAAGTTTAGTCGCTCGTTTCTCTTGAAAGCATTTTACCTCGCTGTTCCCAGGGTCAGATGGGTTACCCTACTGGTGGTTCGCTAGGGGTAATTTTTAGGAGTTAATAATAGGTAGAAAAGAGTAAAGTGGGTTCGGGGAAGGTGGATTAGCCTGCTAGTGGTTTAAAATTCAGTTATTTGAAGCGAAATGAGTGACTGATTTCGCTGTTCGCAGGGTCAGGTGTGTTAGCCTGGAGGTAGTTTGGTAGAGGTGGTAGAGGTAGTTTCTAGGGGTTTCTAGGGGGCGAGCCCCCTCCTGTTTTGGAAATCAATTTTTTCAAGGAAAATAAGCGATTTAGCTTGTTCTTCCCAGGGTTAGGAGGGTAAGCCTACTGATAGTTTGGTGAGGATGGTTTTTGGGTTTTTTCTAGGATATTACGAATCCTGACGTGATGGAGTAAAACGAACCTCAGATTCGGAATCAGCGACACAATGAGGCGTTGTGGAAATTAAAAAAAAGAATACTTTTTGTTGCATGAGAATCAAAAGAAAAAAGGTGATTTTTAATCGTAGAGTTTAAGAGATATTGCTGGATATTACGTATTGTTTTGTCGTGTTCCTCTGAATAATTCTCGAAATGGCTGCAACAAAAAGGGATCTTAATGAGTTACAGAAGTGAAAGAACTTTTCTGTAACATTTGTGCAAGAACAAAGAGTTTTAGAACGTTTTTTTGTAAGCTGGACGTCTTTCTTCAAACGGGAAGAAGACTAGGGAAAAGTTTTGACCCGTGACAAAAACTCCTGTCAGAGGGCCAAGAGATTGGACGTGCTGTCCTTGACGGAGAATCATGCAGTCGTTTCGGTGTGCCCGTTCCAGTCTTTGTGCATCTGTGTTGCGGGGTGGACACTCGTATATGTTACAAACTTTTTTTTAGAAACCTTTTTGAATCACTCACAACTATAAAACCGTAGTATTTGAAAACCGGAATATCTTTTATTTCCCTAAATATACAAATGAAATGGTACGTTTGTTTTTTCTAACAAAACTTTTTTGTACAATCTACACGCAAAAATCAGCGCACGTATATACCGACTGCTTCAGGACGGATAAACTCGAATGCTGATTGCAGCAGCAGACAGCACGAGCACAGCCACGGCAAACGTTGCACGTTTAAGGGGGGTGACTAGAACACGTATAGGCAGTGCGTTAGCACAGATATACGCGTGCTAAGAAGCAGTTCCTTGCGTCGAGAGTGAGAGGGCACTGGGCGACTCTATGAAGTTTGTTCTATAGCGTCGGCTGTAGCAGTGCGATGATTTTCGTGTGTAAATTAAGTGCATCACCCAAATTACCCAATTTTCCTCAGGTAGCAAGTTTTGTGGGAATGATTGATATTTCGTTCTAGCAACTAAAGTGTTCTGCTGATTCTTTAGTAACAAAATTATTTGTGATCGAGTCCAACTAAAGATTCTGCTCAGTTTTTACACGGAAAGGTAGATGGTGTGTCTGCGTGCCACACACTGAGTCGGTCTTCAGCTTTGATTCTGATGTGATGCGTGGACGCCTGAATTTCCGTTTTTCAGCGTGTGGCGCTGCTAGTCAATTCGTTCGTTCACGTACTCGCGTGATCGGTGGCTTATCCGCCCAAGTCCGAGCGAGACGACGCGACTGTTTCGAAACGGTCCGACAGCTCGGTATATTTTCTGTCAGAAGACTTTGGCGCGCATTCAGACAACACTAGTGCTGCCTCGCTGACCAAAATAAGCATTCAGGCGTGCGAGCATTAGAGGAGATGACCGACTCAGTGCGAAGTGCGCAGACGTACCGTTTCCGTGTAGTAATTGAAAAGATTAGTTTTTCCATTCAAAAAATGCAAGCATGCAAGTAAATAACAAAAAAATATGGGATGTGCTCATGTTATGTAGAAAGCATGTTAATTTGAAGGCTTACTTTCTGAGAGTAGCTAATCGTTCTTCCTGCTCCTGGAGGTACTCATGGATGGCGTCAATCACTGTATCTTTTTCTTCCATGAGACTCGTGAAATTATTAACAATATTATTTAATGTATCAAAATCGGCAGATCGTATGCCAAAAAGAGATAATACAACAGCACTGATGAGTAAACATGTTCTGACCATTTTTTTTAAGCCCTGGAAATAGTGTTGTTATAAAACATTCCATATATTAGTAGAGCAGAGAATATTACGATAGGGAACAAAAGAAAGACGATACTTTTCGCAACAACCGCATCAAGAATGCAAGTTTGCAAAAGCCTGTAGGGCCTCTCAGAAGTGAGTTGATTTATGACCGATTGACGGAATAACATTCTGAGAATATTGCACGCAAAAAACTGTTTCATAAAAGGCCCATTACTTTGAAATTGACGAAGGGCTTCTCCAAAACTGTGTCTGATGGCATTTCAAATGCGGGAGTTGCGATAGGTAGAATTCTTCTGATTTCTTTGCAGAAGATTTGAAAGATTGTAAACTAGCATAGTCCAAAATCATACCTGTTGTATATTTACAAAAAACTTACCCTATGCATCGAAATTGATTATAAATGTGATAATTTTAAATATTCGAGAATACGCACCTAAGAGCTTCCTTATTTTATTCCAAAAATAACTTTCGCTGTCTTAGAGCACAAAGTATGGGAAAGATGTTACGATGTTTGTTTTATTCGAAACTAACTTTTGTCGGAACAATGCACGTATTTCCGATACGGTGAAACAGAGGAATATAAAAAAATTATCAAACTCACGACTCCTGGAGTGATTGGAAACTCTCTGAATTTTTATATGCGTTCTTTTATCTCCTTCTACCGCTGTATCATGAGGGCGGCCAGAAACATACTTGCGATATTAATTTCTTAATACTGAATTTTTAAATTTTTCTGAGTTCTATCTCAAGTCAACTCAAAAATAAAAGATTATGCTGGAATGAACATTTGTTATTTCTTCTAAGCAGCTCATAATAATTGCTACAAGTTGAAAGAATTTCCAAAAGTCAACTAATTTTTTTGTTTGAAAAAGAATCTAAAAAGGCCGCCTTATCCACGCCGTTTCTTACTTTTTTCTTTACGTTTTCTTACTCACCTTTCTAAACTACACACTTATTTATGAACAACTTTATTTCGATGGAGTACTAAGGTCATTTTTTCATTATCTTCATGTCTGAATTTTTACCAGCACTTGTATCTACATCTATAACCATTTTTATATGAAACTTTCTGATAGTCTTAATGAAGTAAACATTTGGCAGTTAAACTTTGCAAGATACGGAAAAAGAGAATCATTGTTTATGATTTCCCTCACAATTTTTTCTATTACTGTTTGTTTTTAATCGAGAGGAAATTATCGTAAATTCATAGTATGTGGACAAACTTTTCTTCCAACTTGGCTGCATGTTGATTTCATATTTTTATTAGTATCTATATTCAAGAGTATAGTTTAACAAGTGCATTCGACGTACAAACAGTTATAAACCTTGTTCAATATTAAATATTCATGTGCAAAAATGTTTTTATATGTTCTTCAAAAACATTTGCCATTTATTTTATAGAATACATAAAGAAAAGATCATAGTGCAGTTTACTCCAGCATTATCCACATAATATCTGGTATTCCAGGGAATTCGTTTTCCATTCCTCCAATAAACATACCCAATGGACCATTTATTCATTTTTCAGTAAGGAACAAGGCCTAAGTAATTCTTGACCTTTTTCGTGCAGCCATTTGGTCGCAACTGCAATCAAATAACGCCGATATTATAGGAAACATATATTTAAAAAAATGTTTTATAAATGTTTATTGAAGAATTCGCCAGTTCTTCATAAAAAACCATCTGGTCCTAATATGTTTTGGTGATAATGAACACAAGAAAACCGGGAGTGAACTTAGTTGAAAATTTCTGTTGATAAGCAATTTCAATATTTTAACTGCTCATAATAAAACATCAATAAAACCGATTTGTAACCTTATGCTTCTACTGACAGCTAATAAATCAACTTCAAACAAACTAAACAATTGGGTTGAATTGAAATCTGCATTCTTTCGCGTTATTTTGAATAGAAAAACTTACTCCATTTTGTTCCAGAAAGTACTGTGCATCCTCCATGGTAAGTGAATTCATTTTCTTGTCCATTTCTTTTTATGTTGTACCAGAACAATGCGCTACCTTTTTTTGGCCATATGGTAACGTTCAATAAAGGAAAAACTGTACCACCTCCTTTCTCGACATCATTCATCTTGAAAATATATTTGTTTCAGAGTTCCATATGATAAAGACCTAAATAATTTGAATTTTTTCCCTTGGAATCAAAACTGCATCATTAAAGACGAAAACAATCGTATCTATTATTATTGAGACTCTTCAACTGAATCACGAAGAATTTTGAATTCGCATATGAAGATGTTGTTGTGGAGGTGTGAAATTTGAGAACCCGGAGAAATACTAGCGTATTATAAACAAGAACCTCTGCATTCTGTTCATGTTTCCGTCTTTTTAGATATTTCACTCAATATTTTGATTAAGAATTTGATATATTTCCATATTGAAAATGAAGTTGTTTCGGGTTTCGATCGTGTACAAACTACAAATGTTGTCGACGTTTCACGAACGTTACACCTCGCATCTTCAGGACTGGCCTAAAACTGAGATTTTAGGTTGTGATGCTATATTATATATGCTCTCAACGATGCCTGTGATTGGTCAATGACCCCACTGTGAGGATTGGTCGA
>WSXT02101762.1:0-25641 GCA_011762715.2 Neuroterus valhalla
GCCACTTAAACATTTTCCTCTCCCGAAGGAACCGAAAAGAAATGAATTTTTTCATCTGTCAGTTGTGAACTGTAACCCGACTGACAGTTAGGCGCACTGCATGAATGACAATTGCATTTACACTTTGACATTGACATTATTGTCAAAATTGCATAATAGGGTCTCACAAAATCACTAAAAAGCCACTCATCAACTAATATAGAAATGAATAATGCACTTTTTGTAACAATCATCGGTTCAGCCCGTCGAACACAACGCTTTTGTAGAGCGTGCCGCGTGCAGCGCCGCACTGGTGACAGACTTTCGCACATAAAAACGATCATCACTAAGGGAAGCAAGTTTTATTCTCACGTCCATGGGAGTCGGATAGGGCTGGTGTACACCCTCAATGGATAAAAATCCAGTTGTGACATTGTTTTTTTGTAGTTTACATAAGAAAATAAAACACAATTGTTTGATATTATTGAATTATTCATATTGTCTTCAAACTTAGATTTCTAGGATTTCTACACTTAGATTTCAATGATTTCTCAAATTTCACAAAACTTCATTTATCTCAAAACATGCTAAAGGATTTTCCAAATTTGAATGATTCCAACAGATTTTGAGGAATTTGGAGTATTTCAAAATATTTGGGACCAATTTAAAGAGATTGCAGAGAGTTTGATGAGATTTTGAAGGATTTAGGAAGATTTTCAGGAGTTTCAAAAAAATGTTTAAAGGCCTCGAAGAAATGTAAGAGATCTTGGAGAAATGTAAGAAATTTGGAAGACTTTCGCAGAACGAAAGATTCCAGAATTATTTCAGAGATTTTCAAGAATATTTAAGATTTCATAGCCTGTGAATCTAGAATCCCTAATGGAACTTCTGGAAATGTAAAGAAGTTTTGAAAGATTTTAAGGAATTCCACAAGTTTCCAAGCTTTCTCAATGATTCCGAGGGTTATCACAGGGTTTTCAGTCATTTCTAAACCTTTTTACGGAATCCCCTGGAATTTTCCTCTACTTGAAAGGAGTAAACTCAACCGAAGAAGTCATAAAAATAAACTAGTTCCTAACTCAAAAAGTGACTAAAATTGACTAAAAGTAACTGATGCATTCACAAGAATTCGGTTAAATTTATGAGAATTCCAGGTCAAAATGGATAGAATTCAGAAGAATACATAGTGATTGAGGGGAATTCGGGATAATATGGATGAAGCTGTTTTATAATTGAAAAATTAAAATTAGATCGAAACCGAATTTGAATTCCTATGTAATGCCAAACTTTCACGTTGTATTCTTGGGATTCATTTTTTATTTTCAGGGATTTCAAATATGGAAATTTGACTATGTTGACTATGCAACTTTTTAACTTTTTTGATATTGACTTTGGGTGTTTCCTGTTTTCATTGTTAAAAAAATCAAAACATTACAGACAATCAACGTGAACATCGGAAAAAAAATGAAAGTGGAAAGGTTGAGCAACGCACCACCAGGGCAAATGAATTGAACAGAATTTGAACGAATTTTTTTTTTTAATTATAATCTTCATTTAAACTTGTAAAAATAAATGTTTAATCGTCCCTCTTTTTCCCCTTTTTCGTGGAACATCACCCTTTTCCCTCTTTTTCCATCTCATTTTACGCTGTGCACCCTGATATATAAGCCAGGAATAGTATATTGCATGGTGCGTGGCGAATGTCTGAGATTACTGAGGAGTGTGGAGTTGCTGGCCCGAGCGAAGCGAGGGCAGCACCACATGAGTCAGTGATCTTCGCCACTTGCCATGTACGATATTTTTCATAGAAAATACATCGAAAACTCGGCTTTCGACGACCCTTGAGTGATGGCGAAATAATAAAAATTAGAGTTTTAAGGTTATGGTTGACAACATGTTACAATCACGTATATAATTGGGTTTAATGGGTTGGCATTATTGACGCCTATTACGCGCGCGACTCAGTGATGGCAATACAGAAACACTCTCAAATTCCTTCTGGTTGTACAGCTGATTTACTTTCGCCGCTCCAGCTGAATTCTATCTAGTGGCGAATGGAAATTTCGCCAGTAATCCGCCATATTCGCATCGCTCAATTATGAAAAAATTATGATGCCATGGATATATAATGGCCATCGCATACTTATGAGCCGAAAAGGGGAACTTGAGGTTCGCTTCGCAGGCATAGAAAACGTCCGTATTAAAGCGTACGTTATAAAAAAATAGTTTCATGCTAATACGTAAACAGATGAGTGTCTCCTTATGGAGTAGGAACTTGAAAATCAAGTTATTTGGGAAGTTGAAAATAATAATAAAGACTGTTTAATGCCCAAATTTTATATTTTAAATTTCCATACACGGACAAAATTTGTCCTATAAAAAGTGTAGAACAAAGTCTGGAAATCTTAGGCGGGTACCAAAATTTTATCAAATTTGAAAGCCTCCTTCATTGAATATTCACAAGATATTTCAACACTCGGTGCAAGAAAAAACTGCACAAAGTCTTAGACTGTCTGGAAAAATTTTGATGCAGCAAAACAAAGTTTGAGACTCTAATGTGTCCAAGACAGTCTGGGAAAAAGTATACGGGCAGCGAATATGATTTGCAAGACAGTCTGGGAAAATATGAAGGTTTTTGAAGTAAAATAAGAAAGTCTTGTTGCTAAGCAGACACCAGATTTGTAGTTTTTTGTTTACATTACATGGGCACACACTTAGCACACGAGAAACGTATTCTTTACTTATCTAACGCACACAAACCTATTTTCATAACCAAACCTAACACTACTGCATAAAATGTGATTCCTTAACGCAGTATACTGCACGCTGAAGATATCGGTCAAAATGATCTTTATATACTACCCGAAAAAATTCTTACCGCTTGTGAAAAACGACCAGTGCTGAGTTAAAAATTTTTGGTGCCCGAGTCGAATTAAATTTCATTAATTCAACGTCGAATATTTTTTTGACATGTTTTGTTCGAATGTTATATTATAACTATGTCATTGGATTATTGTTAGTTTTCCAATGTACAAGATTTCATGAATTGTTTAAGTGCTGGAAGATTGATAAATATACAAATATAGATTAATTGAGATTTTTGAGTCCAAAGAATCCATGTTGTTAGTTATGAAAGGAGATATTGTATTTAATTGGTCGTTTTTCTCACTCGTAGAATTGAAATTTCAAAAAATGGAGTTTTTTCAAATATTAAACAATTTTTCAGGAAATAATCTTCCTTATTGACAAAATCATGTTCTCCAGTTGGAAATTCCACATTTTTGTATAAAATTCATGTTTCTGTTCCAAAATGAACTCCTGTATTAAAAAATTATATATTTGCGTTGATAATTTTCATTTTCATTAGATGAATCGTCTCATTGGCTTGACATTACAACAATTACGTTGCAAATTGATGCATTATCTTGAAAACCCATATTTTTTTTGTGAGAGAGTCAATCTCCTTGACAGAAATTTTCCTTTTACATATAAGTTCAACAATTTGGTTATAAGTTGAACTGCTTTGTTGAAAATTCATTTTTTCAAGATTCCCATCTTGTTTTGAAAATTCAACTTCTCTGTCTAAACATCGTTCTTCACTTAGTCAACTTGGATCACCGAAATTCCATTCAGTTAGTTATAGAAGAAGATATTGCATTCATTTTTATCTTATTTTTTACTCTTAAAAATTTACGAAATAATAAGCGTTTCTGGACTTAAATCGGCTTGTAGTTTGAGTAATTTCTTATGGGGTTCACCGAAGAATATTTTTTCTTGGATTTCGAATTGGATACAAAAAATCCTCCTTCGAATAAATAAATTGTTATTAAATATCTGGCCATTGTTTTAAACAAATGTATTAGTCCTAGAACGATTTCGATTGCATAAACAGATAAAGGATAGAAATAACCCGTGAAGCATTGTCAATTGCTGCGAAATTATAATTATTTAAACATGAAAAACGTTTATAAATTTTTGGTATCGTTTCTGCCCATACAGCATCCAAGAATGTAAAATAACGTTATAACGAGCGGGGATCACATCACTACTACCACGTACCGACAATTTGCAGTTGATAATAATTTAATTAGGTATTTTTTTATGCCATTTATTCTAACTAAATACAATAAACGCCGTGAAAATGGGTTTGGAATTTGGGACTCTCATTAAGGAAAAACTCAAAGTTCTTTTGGATAACCAAATACATAACTAATATAACCAAGATTTATTAGTATTCTTATTATTATATAATAATAATAATAATCATTATTATTATTATCAAGAGATTCTTCTAGGAAATACCCTTTGAAGATTCGGGAATAAGGATATAAGAATAATTTTGAAAAATTACATTGTTTATAATTTTTGGGAATTTATCAATCAACTACGGAAAAATATGTATAAACGTTCTTCTTATTCACGAAAATAATAGAAAAATTTGAAAGTTGCAAAAACATTAATCGAAACAATCTTTGTATTTTCACGCTCACTACACATAATTTAGGCCCATGTGTATGTATAGATAAGGATTGAACTCTTATTGTTTTTCCATGGTTGTTTGGGAAATTCCTGAAAATTAAAAACATTATTCTTGAAAGGGGTTTTCCGAAAAGGATTTCTTGATGTCTTCGGTTTTCTATAAGACCTGTTACTTTTTTTAAATAAGAGTCCCAAAATCCAAATCTATGCACGCGGGCTCACACTTTTTGAAGAGGGTTTTTTCGAGAGAAATTTACTGATGTCTTTGGTTTCTTACAAAAACAGTTATTTTTTTCTTTTTGAGAGTCCCAAATCTCAAATCGATTTGCACAGCGTTTATAGTATGTAATTACAGTGGACGGGATAAAGGGAATTCTTAATAGAATAATCATCAACTGCAAATTGTTGGTAGGGGCTCGTAAAAATGATATTATCTCTCTTTTTAACGTTACATTACATTCTTGAATGTTACACAATCAAGAACCTTACACAAATTTTCTGAATATTCTGACTGTTTGAATAATTTTTTTTTTGTGATTGACAATTCTCGAGGGGGTGTTCCATCCGTGATCTGTTTATGCCATCGAAACTGTTCTTAGACTGATACAGTTGTTTATGACAATAGCCAAATATTTATCAATACTTTATTTGTTTGGAAAATTATTTTCCTAATCTAATTTGAAATTCTCCAAGATTTACTGATGATAAGCATTTAGCTCGGTTTTTTTCAATCAGTGTACGAAATTCTAAATCTATAATTATGTAAAGCTAGCTTCAGCGTTATCAGGTTAGAGCAGGGGTATCCAACGCAAGGTTGGCGCGCTTCTCCTTTCTTCCTCTCCTCCAAGCGCTTCATCGAGAATTCTCTCCTCGTTCCACCACGAGCTTCGTCTGACTACGCTTGACCACGCCTACTTGCGCGCACAGTTCACACAGCCCGGCCGCCGAGGACCTCTTTCCTCATCGCGATCCCCGCATAAACGCATCCAAGGTGTTTAGAGAGGGGATTGACGAGTGACAGTCATTTACACCGTTGCTCACACGTTGGACACCTCTGAGTTAGAGCAATCTTCATTTCGAACTGACGGCTGATGGTCGACTGCGCACATTGAGGCGCCGATATATTTTGAATAGTAAAGACTTTTTAAAAAACTTTTTTTCCTAGACCATTATCGAGAATTACAAGACTCGCTTGCATTTAGTTTTGAAGATTTTGGTATCGTTTGTCTAAAGTCTTTCAAGATCTCCACCATGTTGTCACCCGTCCAAAACTCCTGGACTAATTCTACACTTTTTACAGGACATATTTTTCCGTGTATCCCAAGATACTCTCCATATTACTTGAGATCAGGTTATTTTGTTTCACTCTCCTCTTCAAAATTTTTGATTTCTCCTAAAGTCTGTGTTCCCAAAAACTTGGTGCAATATAACGTCTCCGTAAAGTAAAAGCAGCCCATTTACTTCCGGTAGACGAGAGCTCTTATGCCGTTTCCAATAGAAAAGTACGATGCAGACATCTACATTTAAAACACGCTCAAGTGCAGTACAATCGGCACATAATGTACTGGTTTATAATCCGCTTTTCCCTCTAGCCTGTCAACCTCTTGTTCGATGTGACTTACTTTCTGCAAACTTCCTCCTTTTAATCTTGCGCATACATTTAAATCCTAATTTTCTGTATTTGAAGTGCTGAGGTAATTTTTTTACTTTCTACTAGAGCTTCTCAAAGGAAATGGATCTCTATTCAAAATATTAGGAAAAACCATTGAAGAAAGAGAAAAGAAAAAAGTGAACCCCAAATCCCATTTCTTCTTTCCTTTTTTATTTTGTCAGCACTCAGGGCGATAACATCTTGGTCTTCTCAACAATTTTTTTATTCTCTAATTTCTTTGCCACGATAAGGGTGTTTAATAAGCACTAAGACGCTGTTACTTTTTCGATGAATGCATTCATCACACGTATTTAAAAAATAACAAGTATAAAGGAAGGCAAGTGTGAAAGGGAAGACGGATGAAGATCTACAGATCATCTTCCTTCTCCTCCTCTTTATTGATGTTTTTTAAAAATTTTTAATAAAGGGCATATAATAACTTGGATTTGAACTTGGCCGGTAGTGTATTTAGATTTTATTATTGCAATTCAATGGGTAAGAAAATTTTTTTCGCCATCTTCAGGGTACCATATAGGAAGCTTTGATCCGAATTTTCAACCATCAACCCTTTGCAGGTTGTCCGCCATCTTGAATTAGGAGTGATTTTTTGTATCGCGTATAACAGTCGTATTTTTAAAATAATCAAGGAAATAGCAGACACCATTTTTCATGAGAAAAATAAGGTCTACAAATTAGTATATTTGAAGTTTTCTCGTATTTGGCTTATTTGTTGTTGAAAAATCGATAATATCGATAAAAAGAGGGTTGAAAATTTTTTTAAGTCGAATATCATTTTTGATTTCGGTGCTATCGCAAAACTTTCTAAGCAAAAGTTGTAATTCATACAATTTTCTACAATTTTTGTTTGAAACTTTTTTTTGTATAAGCATTATTTACTTACCGCAGCGTCTGGAAGTTGCGCAGTAGTTGGTAGTGCTGGATTGCGAGCGCTGTGCTGTACTAAATTATTCTAAGTTTCGTTGATGTAATGGAGCTCAACATTTTTCCTCTTTCTTTTTGAATTTTTTCAATTATATATAGTTTTGACTTTTTTGTGTGCATGATTTATACAATAAATTATTAATCAATTTACCTACATATTCGGTACAGACCTACCGGGTCACCGTAGCCAGTTTCCAATGTTACTTTAATGTCAGATCGGACGTGAGATAAAATTATTTTCAAATAGGATAAATGAAAAAAAAAACCCATTTTTTTGTAGATTTGTGATACAAGAAAAACTGAAACTGATCAAGAACCTTGCAATTTCATTACAGATTGCATATTCATAAATTAAAGATTGTGAGGTTCGTAAAATGAATCTCACAATTTCAGTGAATAAGTTTTGTTATCGAATTGCTGTGCAAATTTTCTCATTCTTCATTTTTGAGAATTTTTCATTTATTCTTCCAACAAACAAGAGAAATCATATGAATAGTCGTTTAAAATTATATCGAAAAATTGTAAATAATTGGAGTGCCAATAAAAAATAATCAAAGTTAAGTTGAAATAATATTTGTATGTTGATGGTAAAATTGGCTTTAGGGTCACAAAAAGATTTAAATCAATTTGTCATTGAATCAGACGTTTCGGTCTCTGTTGTGGACCCTCATCCAAGATTTATTTCTGAAATTTGAGTACAAAAAATTTTTGGCTCGTGGGAATATATAATTTCATAGTGAAAATAGTTTTCTGTAGGTATACAATAGGACAAAAAATGTTAAAACTCTTTAGAGAATAAAAATGAATAAATAAAAATTTGTTTGATAACATTGATAATTTTTGTAATGTTATCAAAAAATGTTCATTTCTTTATTTTTAATCACTTAGGAGTTTTTAAATTTTTTGTCCTAATTTTTACCTACAAAAAACTATTTTCACTATAAAATTATATATTTTCACGAACCAAAAAAATGTTTGTACTTAAATTTCAGAAATAAATCACTGATGAGGGCCAAGAGCCGAGGCCAAAACGTCTGATTCAATGATAAATTGATTTCAATCCTTTTGTGACCCTAAAGCCATTTTACCATCAACATACAAGTATTATTCCAACTGAGGCGCGATGCAACTCAATCTTCTAACGTTAAGTTTTAAAACAAGAAAAATTCAAAATAAAAATAAGAAATAAAAGATAATTACAATATAAATCACGCACACAAAAAATAGTCAAAATTATACATAATTGAAAAAAATAAAAAGAAAGAGAAAAAATGTTGAGCTGCTTTCCATCAACGAAACTTGGAATAATTTAGTACGGCACAGCGCTCGCAATCCAGCACTACCAACTACCGAGTGACGCTGCGCGCAACTTTCAGTCGCTACAGTAAGTAAGCAATTGCTCTTAAGAAAAAAAGTTTCAAACAAAAATTGTAGAAAATCTTGTGAATTATAACTTTTCCCTCAAAAGTTTTGCGATAGCACCGAAACCAAACAAGATATTCGAATTAGAAAAATGTTCAACCCTCTTTTTATTTGTATAATTGATTTTTAAGCAACAGATAAGCAAAATACGAGAAAACATCAAATACACTAATTTTAAGATCTTATTTTTCTTATAAAAAATGGTATCTTCTATTTTCTTGATTAAATTGAAAATACGACTGTTATTCGCGATACAAGAAATCACCCCTTACTTCAGGATGGCGGACAACCTGCAAAGGGTTGATTCTCGAAAATTCGGATTTGAGCGTCCTATATGGTACCCTGAAGATGGGGAGAAAAATACTAATACTTTTTTACGGGTTCTTTATCGAAAAAGAGAAGATACGTATTTGAAGATTTTTTTATTTTGCAATTTTTTGAGAAATAGGGAGGGTTGAAAAATTGAGAATTTGAGTGAAGACTATTTTAAAAAAATGCAAAACTCCTATTCTATTTGAGCTAGAGACACTTTTTTTCATTTGAAAGGTAAAAGAACGAATTTTAATAAAAAAATCATCCCAAAAATATTATCAACGAATTGAAATTGTTATAAACAAATAAAGTTTTCAAATCGATTTTTAATTAGTTCAACCCCCATGAATTAAGTTTTTAGTATTTTTTATCGTATTCTACGTCAAATTTCCAGTCGAAGACGATTTATTTCAAAATGGTAAAATTTTTTTTAGAAAAAATTTAATGTATCTAGAGGTGCCGAGCGCGGTACCTCACACCGGCGCGCGTATCACATTGCACCGTCGATTTTCTCCTTCGATATCGTTTTTCTTTTAAATATGAATGATTATTATATATTTTGAATTCAATGATCTTACTCCTTGGATAAGATAACTTTATTAAAAATTCAAGAAATACATAAATAATAAGAAGAAAAAGAAAAACATCATTTTTGAAAATAATAAATTTTTTTCAACAAAAATGACGAATTTTCTAGAAGGTACTCAAAGCTTCTAGAGTGTGGTTGCATTTTCAACCTGAAAAGTTAACCGCTCAACGAAAAAGTTAATTCTTAACGTTAAAATAAAAATTTTCTACCAGAAAAGATGAATATTTTCAATCCAGAAGGACCAATTACATCCAAAAGAATGAAATATTAACAAATCAGTATTAAATTATTAACAAAAAAAATCATAATATCAAAAAATTATCTTATCCAAATGGTCAAATTTTTTATCCAAGAACATAAATTTTGAAGGTAATAAATTTTCGTCAAGAAAGAAGACGAATTTGCTAGAAGGTTCATAAAGCTTCTAGAGGGTTGTTGGATTTTCAACCTGTAAAGTTAAATCCTCAAAGGAAAAAATACTTTTAACGTTGAAATATAAATTTTCTACCAGAAAAGATTAATATTTCCAATCCAATCTTTTCTGATAGAAAATTTATATTTCAACATTAAAAACTAACTTTTTTGTTGAGGATTTAACTGTACAGGTTGAAAATCCGACCACCCTCTAGAAGCTTTAATTACCTTCTACCAAATTCGTCTTCTTTCTTGAGAAAATTTACAACTTTCAAAGTTTGTCTTCTTCGATAGACGATTTGTCCATTTGGATTGGATCGGTGTTTTCATAATTGTCTCTTTTGTTAATCATGCAATACTGTTTTGTAAATATTTCATGATTTTGGATTTAAGTTGTCCTTCTGGATTGGAAATGTTCATCTCTTCTGGTAGAAAATTTGAATTTCAAGATTGAAAATTACCTTTTTTGTCTAGGATTTACTTTTCTAGGTTGAGAGTTCACCTACCTTCTGGAAACTTTAACTACCTTCTAGAAAATTGATCTCTTTTCTTCCAAAAATGTATTATTTTATGAATTCGTCTTCATGGATAGACTCTCAGTTTGATATTACAGCTATATTCTAACAAACTCGTCTCTCTTGATTTAGAAATCTATAAAATATTCTTAATAATCCTAATAATCCTAATAATCCTAATAAAGTAATCTACATTTTCAATAATGATGTTTTTCTTTTCCTTCTTATAATTTATTTATTTCTTGAATATTTAGTAAAGTTATCTTGTCTAAGAAATAAGATTATTTATTTGAAAATAAATAATATCCATTCATATTTATGAGAAAAACGATATCGAAGAAGAAAATCGGCCGTATAATCTGATACGCGCGCCGGTGTGAGGTACCGCGCTTGACACCGCTAGATACATTAAATTTTTCCCGATTAATAATTTTACCGTTTTGAAATAAATCGCTTTCGATCGGAAATTGGACATAGAATACGATAAAAATACTAAGAACTTAATTCATGGGGGTTAAACTAGTTAAAAATCGATAAAAAATTTTGATTGTTTATAACAATCTCGATTTGTTTATGAGATTTTTAGGATGAATTTTCTTCCAAAGTTTGTTCTTTTACCTTGCAAATGAAGAAATAATAATATGTCTAGCTCAAATAAAACAGGAGTTATGCATTTTTTCGAAATAGTCTCACTCAAATTCTCAATTTTTCAACCCTTCCTATTTCTCAAAAAATTGCTAAATAAAAAAAAATCCTCAAATACGTATCTTCTCTTTTTCGAGAAAAAACCCGTAAAAAAAGTATTAGCTTAATCAAAAATGGTTCGGTACAGTCCAGTATGGACTATAAAATATCAAAGCAGGGAATAAAATGTAACTACGATTTGAAAGTTATTTCCTTGTTTCATGGTTGTATTAAGTAATATAGGCTTTCAGAATCTTTTTTACATTATTCGAACACAATATGACAATTTCTCGATTGTGAGTCTGTGGGAACAAGGAAAAAAGCATCAAACCTTCGAATTTCGAACACACTTTCCGGAATGTATTTACGATATTTCCGTTGGAAGCGAAGAATATAGAAATTGTTGAATTTAAATTTTTTGGCAAAACGAGTGGGAAATTGTAAGAGGATGCCATTTGATTTTGCTGACCCAAGAAAATCGAAAAAATGTCAGAAAAATGTAAGAACAAGAAGCGCAAATTTATTCCAGACAGTAGTGGATGGCAAGTGAGTCAAGAGTCCTCGTCGAGGGTGTTTGCCGGTAGCAGTCCGAACAATAACTCTCCGACGTGAATGTGCTCCTTTTCGGTCTTGGGTTTTTGGATGCTGCAAGTTCACGCGATTTGGTCCGTCGTTGTCACCACCAACGGTTGGCCAGTTTGGCGCTACTCCAGGCGCACTGCGGCCCACTTTAAGCTCCAAAGTTTAAGCTTCGAAGCACTCTTTGATTTTCAGTTATTATCGCTTTGTACTCTCTGTCCTCGTCTATGTTGCTCATCGCTTGTGTGTGTCAAATACATTTTGCAGATTGTTTGTAGCGAATGGAGAAAACGATAAAAACGTATTTGATAAAATAAAAATCAAATCGAGATCTTGTATGTATAATTATTTATTGCTTTGAAAATGAAGTAAAAAAATAATGAGTATCATCGCTAGGATGGTTTAAAACTGAATAACGGGTAGTGATACGATTTCAACATTCAATTTCGCGAATCAATACCCTGTCGTATCCAGCACCGGGAAATATGTGCTTTCATTTTTTAGAATTATGAAATTAGCATTGCGAACGAGGTCTCTTGTGGGCATGAGTTTTCGGTGCTGGTGTATTTTCAGCTGATTGAATTTTATTGAATCGCAAATGAGAAATTTTACCAGATATCCTTGTGGGAAATTCAACGATGTTTATTGAGGGATAATGGAATTGCCCATTAATAAAAACCTTCTAGGCCAGTCACCAGGGCTGAATTAAAGGAAAAATTTGACATTATATGCAATGTTTCTAAAACTTTGCAGTTGCATAAAACATACTTCCTTATTGAAAAATGTTGATCTGCAACTCCGTCAGAGGTCGGGAACATGTATATTTAAAAAAAAAAGACATTTTATTGAATGTATGCTTGAGAAAAAATTAAATATTTCTGCAAATGGAAGAGTTATAACTTTCAGCGAAAAATTAAAATAAAGTTGCAAACTTGCATAATGATTAATATTATTGTTTAGGACTAAACGCGAGATTCGCAACCTCATTGTTTATACGCTACATGCAGTTCTTTATATTTGTTGATTCTCGATTTTTTTTGAGTATGGTTTAGTGAGGAAAAATTCAATAATTTTGCAAAGTGGTTGCAATTTTTTAATATAATGCTACGTATGTTGTGTTGAGTTTGCAACCCAATGCGTGATCGGCAACTTGTTCAAATTCCAAATAATAAAATTTTTTGTCATCTCATTTTTTTTCATTTTGAAAAAAGAAGTAATAAAGTTGCAAATGGGGGTATGATTTAAAAACGCCAATTGAAGATGCGGTTGAAAATTGCAACCCAGTTGAAGATTAGGATCGTATGGAAATGCAAAAATTTTTGTATTTTTAGTAGTTCCGCCTTTATATTTGCTCAAAAAATATATTTTTTTAAATTTGAGCTAGCAGCAATGAAATTATCATTTTGAATTTATGAATTAGAAATTCCATACCTCTAATTTTTTCATAGTTTTTTTTGGCCAGTAGGGAGAAAATATCTGTAAATATTTCTCCTAATCCTTTCTTTGTTTTCGAAGCATGCTTTTTATAAATTATACGGATAACATTTTCCTCTAAATAACATCACAGAACAATAGTTTCTAGTTGAGAATATTTTTTCAAGATATTCTCTTTTAAAGTTTACAATACAAATTATTCGTTTTTTTTTAAATCTCGTTCCCTTGCGGTCAGCGAATGAATTCATAAACTTCATGCCGCCATTTTAAAAACTATCAAAGTGTTAGTGTGTTACTAAGGTATTTGTAACAAGGTTATGAATTACGAAGTCATAATGGAGTCTGACGCTAATTTTTTTTCTGTTTGTGACTCAAATTTGTCAATTGGTGATACGGATCAAGTGAGAATAGTCCGGGAGTTGGGTATGTTCCCGTATGCATTCAAGAAGTAAAAGATAAAAACCAGTTGATCTTATGTATTTTGACCTGCTGAATCCAATGATACCGGTTACTTTTACCATGAGTGGTTAGGTCTTGTTTGAAACGCAATTGTTTAAACAAATGTGAAAGAATGGTTTTTCTCAACGGGACAAATATTTTTTCAAAAATATGGACAATTTTAAGCATAAAAGTTCTATTGGAATTTTTTTGTCAGATGTATATTTACAAAGTTATAAATTTTCAAAGTTCAAAATTTGACGTTTTTTGCAAACTTTGAGTATCGATTATTCTTGACCTATTGAATATTTTTTTTAATAAAAAAAAGCAATTCATTCTTTGAGAGTATCGCAATTTACAAGTAGCGCCTTTTTTTCCGAGACAAACTTCATATTTAACTCAGTAAGGCCGTGAGTACCTCGCCAGCCATAGGCGCCAAACGCACTGTTACGCACACAAAAGGCGCTACTTGTAAATTGCGATAACTAAGCTTCTGACTGGCAAATCAGATGTTGCGTATAATAAATAGGTAGAGGAACTCTCAAAGAATGAATTTCTTTTTGAATAAAAAAAAAAATATTCAATAGGTCAAGAATAATCGATACTCAAAGTTTGCATAAAACGTCAAATTTTTAACTTTGAAAATTTATAACTTTGTAAATATACATTTTACAAAAAAATTACAAGAGAACTTTTATGCTTAAAATTATCCATATTTTTGAAGAAAAATTGGTCTTGTTCAGAAAAACCATTATTTCATATTTGTTAAAACAATTGCGTTTTAAACAAAACCTATTCACTCATGGTAAAAGTAACTGGTATCATTGGATTCAGCAGCTCAAAATATATAAGATCAACTGGTTTTTATCTTTTGCCTCTTGAATGCATACGGGAACATGCCCAGCTCCCGGACTAGGAAAAGAGGGATTAAAACCCTGATTAGTGGAACCCGACAGTCTCCTTCCAACATGCCAACAGCACGCGGTATTCCTGGACGGACACCCATCCAAGTACTCACGACGCCCAACGCTGCTTAACTTTAGCGATCGGACGGAAATTCGTTTTTCAAGCTTGGCATATATTGCACTGAATATTGCAATGAATATTACTGATAAATTATGCATGAAAACAATTATAAAACAAAATGATGGAATTCATTCTTCAATTTGGAATACATGAAAAAGGAATAATGCTGTTCGAAATTAATGGAAAAGTGTTACATCTAGATATAATTTGATGAATGGAATCGAATGCTTGATTATGTAAATTCACAGTTGCGTCCATAAAATTTGATCATTTTGATTAATATTTATGAGGCTTTTATTATTTATCAGTATTAATTTTTTATTTCAACAAACAGTCAAACATTATCTTCGAGTTTTTTATCTTCGAGTTCATTCTGTAAAATCGTAATTTCAGTTATAATGCTATAAATATTTCTAATCTGGGGAGGAACAATCGGAAACGCGGATATTTTCATTCACATCATTTATATAAACTAAATCGATTGTTCCAAAATTTGTTCAAACTTTCTGTTACTTCAAACGGATTTCTTTTTTGAAATTAACTATGATATTTGATGTTGAAAATTCAAATTCCTTATTTTCGGTTGGAAAGGGATCTATCTGAGCTTGAAGTGGAATCTTTGTTTGAAATTTATTATTTCTCGGGAAAATTAATTATCATATTCGAAAATGCATGATTCCGCGCTGAAAATACAACTTTTGTAGCAAATTTATTGAACCGGCATAAACGTGGTATAGTAAAATCATTTCTTTCTATTGAAGATTTATTATAATTTACTATTCCAATGGTGGTTAAAAATTGAACTATTTATTAGAAAATTTGTTTACATTTTTGATTTTCAATTAATGTTTTTAAATTAAAATTGAAATAATAATTTTTTCCATAGTTGAAAAACGATATTTTCCAGTTGTAATTCCCATCTTCTGGTAAAAAAGAATATTTTTTTGTAAAGAATGCAGAGTAGGACAATAAATAACAATTTAGAAGCGGGGTGTCAACAAAAATACTCAAATCATACCAGAGAGTAAAATTAAATCATTGTGTTCTATGTATATACAAATTATTTTCTCGTACTATAAGCTATATATAATTTACATTCACTTATATATAAGCCTAATCCTACACCAAAAAAAAATTGAGGAAAATGATAATATTATTATGCAACTTTTGCGCGACTTCATAAAATCGTAGTGACTTTTAAATTCCCCTACAATTCTAACAAATTGCTAACAATTGTTGGTTCATATAAATTATACAAATGCCACCATCTTTTTGAAGTTAAATTAGTGCACTAAGGAACGGTTGTAAACATCTAAATGTTTATAATTGAAATGAAACATTTCTAAAAGTCAAAAATGATGAAGATACTAAAAATTTCGCATTTCCATACAATCCTAATCTTCAATTGGGTTGCAAGTTTTAACTGCAGCTTAAATTAGCATTTTTTAATCATACCTCCATTTGCAACTTTATTATATTTTTTTCGAAATGAAAAAAATGAGATGACTACAAATTTTAATATCTGAAATTTGAACAAGCGTATAAAAAATGAGGTTGCAAATCTCGCGTTTAGTTCTAAACAATAATTTGAATCATTATGCAAGTTTGCAACTTTATTTAAATTTTTTCCTAAAAGTTATTAACAAAACTCCAATCAATCCATAAATAAAAATATTCCGGATCTTCGAATTGGTTGCGAATTGAAATTTCGTATTGGAGGACTAAATTCAATGTACTATTCCATTTGTAGAAATATTTCATTTTTTCTCGAGCGTCTATTCAATAAAATGTCATTTTTCTTAAATATACATGTTCCCGACCTCTGACGGGGTTGTAAATCAACATTGTTCATTAAGGAAGTACGTTTTATGTAACTGCGAAATTTCAAAAACATTGAATTTATTGTCAAATTTTTTTTTCTACAAACTGGCCTATTTTTCAACCAACTGGAAACATCAAATTACCTTATAAAGAGGAACTTAGTTAGCACAAGATTTAACTATGATATATGTTTCAAAATGTTAGGGATTACTAAAATGTGAAACTATATGGCGCCATAAAGCAGGAAAACTTTTTTTTAATGACGCAGCCATAGGAGGCTCGTCAATTCTGCAACACGTTTTCTCGCAGCACAGTAAAGATCGTTAAAGCTTTGACGATAGTCATTGTAACGAGAGAAGAGTTTCAGTCAGGGTGTCTTTGAGAAAACTTCTGAGATATCTTTCTCTCCTGGAATTAAAGAAGATGTGACGGACGACCTTCTTGGTTACATTTCTTCAAAAAATACAGACTCAAAAACGCTATGTGCCTATAGAGCGAACATATAAAAAAAACGGAAATTAAACCGGGTGGCGACTTGACCGGGAATTTACTTGACTCAACCTAGACTATTAAAAATTTAACCAAAAAAGTACGGAAAAGGACCGCTTCCTTTTTATGAATCAAATAGAGACCTTATCATTTGATGTAAGGGACGTAGCGTTCCTTTAATCTGGTTCTCAAAATAGTCAAGTATATCCATACGTCATAAGAGGAAGAATTTTTATCTTCTTTCATTATAAGGAAAATGTTTTGAAAATTTGTGACTCTGTGAGATTCTTTTAGCCGACTCAAATTTGATAATCGAATCGGCGATAGCCCGAACCTACAGAAGGAATGATTATCTTCATTTTTTCAAAAAAATGTATTTACAGTAGACTCTGCTACAGTTCACGCTGCGACACTTCCCGTTCTCGCATTTCTTCTCATTTCGCTCGTCCCCACTCTTGCTGGGCACACTGCGCACACTTCACGCGCCGCGTGTGTGTATTGAACCAGGACTTACACGTTGCGCGCGAGTAAAGTCGAGTAAGGGAAATCTGACACTTCCCGTTCGCTTCCCCTACAGCCCCGAAAACGGGGACTGTCGCAGAGTCTACTGTATCACGTTTTCTTCTCATTTATCTGACTTGGGGCAAAAAATTTCAGAAAATAATTATAGTTTTTATTATAGGACAGGGAGTTTCAGTGAAAAAGTATAATTTCCCTTGGAGCAGGAAATTTTTCACATGGAACGTGCACTTTCAAAAATAATTATTATTTACATTTAAAACGGAGGAAGTTGAAAAAATCACTCTTCCAATTTTAAGTTTACACAATTTCATCCTTTTTGAGTAAAAAAATCAACCACTTGTTCGAAATTTAAACCTTTTTGTTGAAAATCAAATTTTCTTGTTCAAGTTGCATTATTTCGATCAAAATTCACCTCTGGTTAAAATTGTAACTACTTCGTTAGAAATCATTTCATCTTTTTCTGGTGTAAATTAATTATTCAGTTGAACATTGATTTTTGAATTTGAGTACTAAACTATATCTTAAAAAATTTATATACTTTGTGGAAAATTTTCCTTTTTTGTATAAAATGAATCTTTATGGTCCAAAATTAATTTTTTTGCTCAAGATACATTTATTCATTCGAAGATTCATTATTATACCTAAGAATTAATAATTTTTATCGAGAATCAATCACTTCAACTAAACTGTTTCGTTTTTTAATGGGAAATTGATCTTTTCTAGTTCAATTTTTGACATATCGGTGAAAATTTGTCTTTTTAAATTGAAAATTCACATATTGTGTTGAAAAATCGATTTTTTGTAGGAAATGATCTTTTTCTCCGGAAGTTTATCCTTTTCTCCAAAAATTCTTCTTTACGGTTGAAAATTCAGGTTCAATCAATTTGTCAAACATTTTTCATTTAGTCGAACATTCATGTAGTTCAAAACTCTAATGTTTGGTTTAAAATTAATTTTTTCAAGCAAAAAATGTCACTATTCCATTTTTTTTAAAATCAATTTTTTGTCAAGAACTGAACTATTATATTTAAACATTTATCATTTCATTTGAGAATTCGTTTTTCTGGTTTAAAATTCAACTACTTCAGTTAAACATTTACAATTTAATTTGCTTCTTCATCATTATGTGTATAAATGTAATAATTTATTTGTTAGCTGGTTTTTTTTCTTTGTTGGAAGATAGTTTCTTCTGTTACAGGTGATTTGTTAAACTTATTATTCAACTCATTTGAATAGTTTCAGTTGGAAATCCATTTGTTCAGTTAAAAATCCATTTTTTTTCAATTTAAAATTCGAGTGATCAAATTTTCATTGACAATTTATGTTTTTCAGTAAAAGCTAATTTATCTGTTTAAAAACTCAAATCCTTCACTTAACGATCGTTTTTTTTAATGCGAAACACTTATTCTTGTTGTAAAATTAATTTTTCAAGCCAAAAATGGCACTATTAAATTTTTTCGTTTAAATTAATTTTTTGTCGAAAATTGGATTATTATAGTCAAAAGTTCATCATTTCAGTTGAAAATTTGTTTTTCTTGTTTAAAATTCCACTACTTCAGTTGAACACTTCAAATTTCATTTGCTCCTTTATCATTTTGTGTATGAATATAATAATTTGTTTGTTAGCTAGTTTTTTTTTCTTCGTTGAAAGAAAGTTTTTTTTGTTATAAGTAATTTTTCTAACTTATTATTTAACTTATTCAATTTATTTTCATAGTTTCAGTTAAAAATCCATTTGGTAAGTTGAACATCCATTCTTTCGATTTAAAATTCGAGTAATCGAATTTTCGTTGACAATTTATCTTTTTCGGTAAAAGTTGATTTATCTGTTTGAAAACTCAACTCCAACAGTTGAAGATGATTTTTTTTAGTATAAAGCACTAATGCTTAGTTCGGAATGGGGTTTTCAAACTAAAATATTACTGTTCCACTTTTGGTAGAGGATGGAACTATTTCCGACTATTTTGCTCAAAAATTATTTTTTCATGAGCAAATGATTCTTTCTATTAGGAAATTAATCTTCTTGTTTGAATATTCACCTTCATGGTTGGAAATTAAAGTGCTCTAGTAAAATTTTTATCTTTTTTGTGAAAATTCATCTTCTTTTTTCGAAATTAAACTGTTCTGGTGGAAGTTTCATAATTTTTTTTTTAAATTCATCACATTGGTTGTGAAATAAATCTTTTTTCTGGAAATCCGTCTTGTTTTTTGTTGTCGTGAATTGATTTTAAAAATTTCAACTTTAACTTTTCCGATTTTCGTTAAAAAAATTATATAGAATGTAGAGTATTCTTTTCAATATGGATTTATTTTGCAATGAATCGCCACCCTGAAAAAGAGGGAAGATGAAAGATGGATGGCTACAAGGCCTGATAGATCACTGGAAAATGATAGAAACATTGATTGGATCCCCTTTCTTTGACTCGAGCGTAACGCCGCTAAAACCATAACCAAGGGGTGATTCTATCACGTCTTGGGTAAACTCAGAATTCCTTGGATTTATCGAGCTCCATTTTTCGATCAACTAAGGGTTTTTTGAAAGAGTAGGATCCGATATTTATGTTCAAACAAAAATTCAATTGAGGAAATTTTGTCTTGTGAATGTACTGTCAGTAAACCTCGATGTCATAATTTTCCTAAAATTCTATGAACGTTAAACAAATCGACTTTTCCTTGAAAAAAATACGTGATTCGTTATGGCTGTAAATAAGAATGCTGCTCGTCTCCTCTATAGGAAGTAAATAGAAATTTGTTTATACTTACTAAAGAGAGTACGAGTTGCGTATTTATTAAGAGCCTTGAAGCATCACCTCTTCCTCACAAGTGGCAGTAGAAATGTGCTTAATCCTTGTTTCGAAAGTTTCAGATTAGTCATTCTTAATAATGATAATGTTTAGAACAAGATTAGAATAATAAGTGTTGTTTTTTTCTATAAAGGAGTTGTGGAAACTTTGTTAATTATCAATACGTGAGAGGCATTTGCAAGCAATCATATATATAATCAACCATAACGGCATTTCAGGCAATATGTTGATAAGCAGGCAGGCAACTGAGAGCTAAGATTTGTTAGCGTGAACATAGATGACCTCTAAGTTGTTCAAGAACATGTTGAGATTAGTCAAAGCTCACTTGATTCGGCACGGAGAATTACGTGTCAATTTTAAGCGCACACATATACATGGCATGACGCGGCAGCGACCAGAAGCGCACTGCACACACTGACAATGATAAGATTAACAAAATAAATTTTGATTTCAATTTCCAGCGCCAACGGCCGCAATTTCCACTCCAAAATATCTTGGAGCGGATGAGTCCCGTTGAATGTTGATAGCACTGTTTTTGTCTGTTTTTTATAAAAAAAGAGAACCGTCTTCTTAACCAATGCTAATAACCATAGTGAACAAGTCAAGATTTTTTCTTCAGCTATAACGTATTCAGTTAATTCAAATTGTAGTAGCAGTGTATGACCAATATTTGAATTTTTTCTAATATACCTCCTGTAAGCAACAAAAATTTCCTTTTATTATTTGAAGAACTATTACGAAAAATCGTTTATGTCCGAACTTATGGACAAATGTTTCTGAAAAATCTACTGATATTTTTCGTATTCATCATTTTTTCACTGGTCGAATTACTTCAATTCTGTCTTATCGATCAAATGCGTATGTTATTACATTTTTTTGATATGAGACATTCTTTTACAAATCGTACAGATTTGGACGAAAGATGACCGACCCATTTTTGATTTAGCTAATACTTTTTTACGGGTTCTTTATCTAAAAAGAGAAGATACGTATTGAGGATTTTTTTATTTTGCAATCGTTTGAGAAATAGGAAGGGTTGAAAAATTTAGAATTTGAGTTTTTTTTAAATGCACAACTCTTGTTCTTTTTGAGCCAGAGACATTATTTTTTTTATTTGAAATGTAAAAGAACGAGCTTTAATAAAAAAATCATCCCAGAAATATAAGTAACAAATTGAAATTGTTATAAACAATTAAAATGTTTAAATTGAATTTAAGCTAGTTCGACTCCCATGAATCAAGTTCTCAGTATTTTTATCGTATTCTACGTCAAATTTCCGATCGAAAACAATTGATTTAAATATGAATGATTATTATATATTTTCAATAAAATAATCTTACTTTAATGAAAATTCAAGAAATAAATAAATAATAAGGAGGAAAAGAAAAACATAATTATCGAAAATGTAGATTACTTCATTAGGATTATTAGGATTATTATATAGATTTCTTAATCAAGAGAGACGAGTTTGTTAGAATACAGTTTGAATATCAAACTGAAAGTATATCCATTAAGGCGAATTAAAAAAATCATACATTTTTGGGAGAAAAGAGACGAATTTTCTAGAAGGTAGTTGAATTCTCAACCTAGAAAGGTAAATCATTAGCAAAAAATTTAATTTTCAATCTTGAAATTTGAATTTTCTAGCAGAAGATATGAACATTTCCAATCCAGAAGGAACACTTAAATCCAAAATAATGAAATATTTACAAAAAAGAGTATTGAATGATTTACAAAAAAGAAAATCATAAAAAAACCGATCCAATCCAAATGGACAAATCTTCTATCAAGGGAGACGAATTTTGAATATAATAAATTTTTCCCAACAAAAAAAGAAAAAACAAATTTTCTAGAAGGTACTTAAAGCTTCTAGAGGGTGGTTGCATTTTCAATCTGAAAGTTAAAGACTCAACAAAAAATTTAATTTTTAACTTTAAGATATAAATTTTCTACCAGAAAAGATGAATATTTCCAACGAAGGACAAATTACATCCGAAAGGATGGAATATTAACAAAACAGCATTGAATTATTAACAACAAAAGTTATAATAAAAAAAAACTAATCCAATCCAATTGGATAAATCGTCTATCCAAGAAGACAAACTTTGAAAGTTATAAATTTTTCTCAAGAAAAAAGACGAATTTGCTAGTAGATAATTGAAGCTTCTAGAGAATTGTTTGATTTAAAACCTGTACAGTTAAATCCTCAACTAAAAAGTTAGTTTTTAACGTTAGAATATAAATTTTCTACCAGAAAAGATGAATATTTTAAACCAATTTTTTCTGGTAGAAAATTTATATTTCAACGTTACAAAATAAATTTTTCGTTGAGGATTCAACTTTACAGGTTGAAAATCCAACCACCGTCTAGAAGCTTCAATTACCTTCTGGCAAATTCGTCTTTTTTCTTGAGGAAAATTCATTACTTTCAAAATTCGTCTTCTTGGATAGACGATTTATCCACGTGGACTGGATTAGTTTTTTTATTATAGCTTTTGTTGTTAATAATTCAATGCTGTTTTGTTAATATTCCATCCTTTTGGATGGAATTTGTCCTTCTGGATTGGAAACGTTCATCTCTTCTGGTAGAAAATTCAAATTTCAGGATTCAAAATGAACTTTTTTGTTCAGGATTTACTTTTCTAGGTTGAGAATTCAACTACCTTCTAGAAACTTCAATTGCCTTCTAGAAAATTCGTCTATTTTCTTCCAAAAATGTATGAAGTTCGATGTTCCAACTGTATTCTAACAAACTCGTCTCTCTTGATTGAGAAATCTATATAATAATCCTAATAATCCTAATAAATGATCTACCTTTCAATGAAGATGTTTTTCTTTTCTTTCTTATCATTTATTTATTTTTTGAATTTTTAATAAAGTTATCTCTTCTAAGACATAAGATCATTTAATTGAAAATATATAATAACCATTTATATTTAAGAGAAAAACGATATCAAAGAAGAAAATTGGTCGTGCAATGTGATACGCGCGCAGGTGTGAGGTACCGCGCTCGACACCGTTATATACATTATAATATTTCCCATAGAAATAATAATTTTTTCATTTTGAAATGAATCGTTTTCGATCGAAAATTTGACGTAGAATATGATAAAAATACTAAGAACTTTATTCATGGGTGTCAAAACAGTTAAAAATCGATAAAAAATTTTTATTGTTTATAACAATTTCAATTTGTTACTAATATTTTTGGGATGATTCTTTTATTAGAGCTCTTTCTTCCACCTTCCAAACAAAAAAAATAATGTCTATGGCTCAACTAGAACAGGAGTCATGCATTTTTAGAAATAGTCTTCACTCAAATTCTCAATTTTTCAACCCTTCCTATTTCTCAAACAACTGCAAAATAAAAAAAATCCTCAAATATATATCTGCTCTCTTTCGGTAAAAAACCCGTAAAAAAAGTATCGGCTCAATCAAAAATGGGTCGGTCAAGTTTCGTCCAAATCTGTACGATTTGTAAAAGGATGTCCCATATTTGAAAAAATCCGATTTGTTCAAATTGGAACGGAAATTATTGATAAAGGCAATCTACGTTTCAGTATTTTTATAAAAAAGTGTAGAAGTGACTGTTCCATACTATTCTGTGAAATGAATTGTGTTATTTAGGATAAAAATAGCAACGAAAAAGTTTTTTAACTTGAATACCATGCAGTTTTAATTCACAAATATTATCATTCAAAATGTGGAACGTAAGAATTTCGGGAATTTACTGGACTTTATTCTGAGCGTATTTGCATTTTCTTCGTAAAATTTGTATTGCTGAATGAATATTAATCTTGTTATGCTATTATCTTGTTATGCCAAGATTATTCACTCAAAGTATGATGAAATTCAGAGTAACAATAGCCTAACATACTCAAAAGAACGTTGAACAATTGTAAAATCCAAATTTGTCTGATAAATTATATAATTTTCATGTTTTAACCTAATACAAATGGAGATTTTTGAAATTTGTAGGTTTGACTTTCAGAGAACTGATTAAAATCTTCAAAATCAAGAAAATCTATTTTTCATAGCAGATTTTGATATTTGGATATAAATAGTTCAGTATATTTAGTCGGATTCCTATATGTATAATTGCAATTCATTGGGTAAGAAAATTTTTTTTGACAGCTTCAGGGTACCATGTAGGGAACTGAAATCCAAGTTTTCGACCATCAACCCTTGCAGGTTGTGCGCCATCTTGAATCAAGGGGTGATTTCTTGTATCGCATATAACAGTCGTATTTTTAATTTAACCAGGAAAACAGTTGATATCATTTTTCATGAGAAAAATGATTTCTACAAGTTAGTATATATAATGTTCTCTCGTATTTTCCTTATTTGCTGCCTGAAAATTGATTATAAAAATAGAAAGAGGGTTGAAAATTTTTTTAAATCAAATATTTTTTCTTATTTCGGCGCTATCTCTAAAAGTTGCGCGTACCGTCACTCGGTAGTTGGTAGTGCTGGATTGCGAGCGCTGTGCCGTACTGAATTATTCCAAGATTCGATGATGGACTGGAGCTCAATATTGTTAATCTTTCTTTTTTATTTTTTTTCAATGAAATTTGATTTTGACAATTTTTTTGTGTGCATGATTTTTATCGCAATTATCTTTTATTTGTTATTTTTATTTTGAACTTTTCTTCTCTTCAAACTTAACTCTGATTATTTTTTATTGACATTTCAATTATTTACTATTTTTAACATAATTTTATACGATTATTTATATGATTTCTCTTGTTTGTTGGAAGAATAAATGGGAAATTCTCAAAAATGGAGAATGAGAAAACTTTTATGCTACTGTCCCAAAAATTTCAACGTTGCATCAGTGGTTTTTTTTAACAACTTTGATTATTGTGAAAAAATATCAATACTTTTTCACTTGTGGTGAAATGATACTCGTAGAATTTCGAGAGATTGAAGCATGAAAAAAACTGCCCGAATTATTAGACATTAAGTATTAAGTGTAAATCTATATTAACAAAATTCTTTAGTTGGAAACTACGATTTTTGAAATCAGAGCGCAATTATCGTTGTTAATTTGATTCTTTCTTTTTTAAAGATTTTTAATTTGACCAAAAATGGTTGTTTCGTCAAAGTTTGTGTCCACTCCATCAGCAAGGATAACCTTCGGAGCAAAAAATCCATACCCCACCAAATTTTCAAATTATATTACATTTCCTTGAAAAAAAAACCAAACATTTCTCGACTCAAAGTTTTCATTTCATGTGAGTTTTTTTATTTATTCTTTTCTTATTTATCTATGTTCATTGCCTATGTAATATTTTTCTGTGTTTTTATCTTTAATTATATTTTGAACCATACAAACAATATTGTAATACTATCAACAGCATGTTTACAGTAGCATGAAATTGTTGAAAAAATATAAAGATTTTTTGTAAATTTGTGAAACAAAAAAAATCCAAACAGAGTGACGCACAGTGGTTTAAAATCGAAAAGTTGTGTTCATAATCGCCTACAGGTCGTATTTCTTAACCGATTTGAATGTTTTTTTTTTAAATGATCAGCAATCAA
>WSXT02101763.1:0-11428 GCA_011762715.2 Neuroterus valhalla
ACGGCGAAGGGCGTGATGGTGGGGGGACATGGGGTGGCGCTGGGGGGGGTCGGGGGGGGGGGGGGGGGGGGCGGGGGGGGGGGGGGGTAAAGATGTGTCCTCGTTTTGCCTTTTGGCGATTTGGTAACCCTACCTGTTTACTTCTTCCCAGACTGTCTTCGAAATATTAGAGTTTCCACCTTGTTTTTGCTCCATCAAAATTTTCTAGACAGTCTGAGACTTCATGAATTTCTTTCTTGCACGAAATATTAGAATATCTTGCAAATAGTCAAAGAAGGACGCTTTTAATTTTTATAATATTTTGGTACCCGTCCAGGATTTTCAGACTGAGTTCTACAATTTTTGAAGGACAAATTTTTTCCTTGCAGTGGGATTTTCGACCGAAAAGGAGTTTAATTCACAAGAATAGTTGAACCTCTACATGAAAAAGATGAAATTTTAACCAGCTAGTCAAATTTCGAGAGAAAATCTTCATTTTCAACTGGGTGAAGATGGATTTATGATGAAAAACCTGCCTGCTGCGCGGGCTCATTTCCATGGAGCGCTACGCGCGTGGCTCGCAAGTTTGAGTGCGCTTAGGGCGCGCGTCATTCGGAGCTCGCGCTTCGCGCTCGATAATGTTCGGCTTCTTACGTGCTTGATTCAGTTTACAGTATAGGTATTTCATAACAGAATTGCAAGTATTGCTATGATGTTTACAAACTTTACTTGCATAAAGATTATTAAATTTTTTTTTCATGGAAATTTTCCTGGAACACATTCTCATTCAAAAACTCGCCACCGTTCTTAACATCTCGCATAGTGTCGCTACCAAATTGAATTTTTCATTGTTTAAAACGCCTTGTCCCGATTAAAACAAAGAATATACGTTTTATTGGAAGATAATTCATATGAAACTTGTAGATCTTTCCAAGATGAACAATTTCTTCTTGTCTCTCATTGTTTGGCTGAGAAATGATATCTTTCTATTTTTGTAAGTGCTTTATCATGATTGAAACGAAAACTATATGTCTAATTAAAAAATAGTCATGGATAAATTTTAAGGTTTTCTTAAGGTTAACAATTTTAGTTCTTTTCATTATTTTCGTATTTCGCATAGTTTCGCTGAAAATGAAATTTTTCATCTTTTGTAACATTTTTCACGATATAAACAAAAACTATGCATTTTATGAAAAAAAAACTGAATAATTTTCGTCCTCAACATTTTTCTTCACCCTGCATAGTTTGACCAGAAATGTGCATTTTTGATTTTCCAAAAAGCTATTTCGATGGATAAAACCTTTTCCTTTTCCGGCCTCAAAAAAATTTGTCACATAACAATTCAATAGGATCATTCTTTCGAAAGTTATCGAGTTCACAGGTTACAGAGAGACAAACAAATAGACAGGCAGGCACATTCGTAAAAAATCTTTTCTTATGACCCAGGGGTCTTGAAAAGGTCGAGATCTCATCAAATCCATGAAAGTCAGTTTTCGAATAAAAACAATGCTAACAAAATAGATAGGTTTTGAACGAAATTATTCCCAGTTCTACAATATAGATGAATTCAAATGAAGAATATCATTTTTTACCCATATAGTAGGAATTCTAACAAAGAAGAATAATTTTTTACCAAAAGGTCGGAATTCCTACAACGCAGTTGAATTTTTGACCGTAAGGGACGACTTAACGACCAAAAAAATGAATTTCGAACAAAATAATTGAGTTCCGATAAAAATAAATGTTCTCCTGACCAACGAAAATAGGTTTTCAACCTAGAAGTTCGATTAGCTATCAAAGTACGAATTTTCAATAAAATATTTATTGTTTCGATGAAACGGCTGATTTTCCATCAAGACATATCATTTTCTACCGAAAAGTGGAAAAGTTGAATTAACTTCGTTCAAAATTATTCTTTTTTTCTTGCAGATTCGTCATTCAAGTGAAAAATCTACATTTTTGGTAAGAAATGTAAATGCCAAAATTTAAACTCTCCTGATAGAAAATGGAAACCCTTCTCTGTTAAAATATCTACTGTCACTATTTTCTAAAGAATTTGGAACTTCTTTGTTCGAAATTCGAACAACTACTTTGTTTCAAATCAATATTTTTGGTCAAAGATTCATCATTTGTGTTGAATTCGCGTTCGTAAATTAAATTTATGTATTTCATCGCGAATTCCTTTTTATTGTTGGAAAATTAATTTTTTTTAGGCACAAACACAACGGTTTTATAGGAAAATATTCATTTTTAGTAAGGGATTCAAATATTTTGATGATGATGTGTTTCTTCTGGTTAAATTCAACTGTTTTACAGCTGAATTAGAGATATTCTTTGATTAAAATATCTAATTATTCATTTTCCATTGATAATTCATCTTTTCTGCTCGGCAATTCGAGCATTCGATTAAGAGTGGAACTACATTGTCAGAACAAAATTTTCTCATTGAAGATACAAAAACTGATTTTTTAATGTTCCGAATTCAACTATTTTGTTGAAAATTTGTGTTTTTGGTACAAAACTGATCTTTTTTAGCTGAAAATTGAAATATTTTGTTGGGAATCTTCCTCTCTAATTGAAAAATAATCGGTTTTAGTTGAACATACAACTCCTAGGTACCTAGGAGATTTCAACAAAGCTTTGTTAGAAATGCGTTTTTCTTGATTGAATTCAATTCTTCTAGATTCAAAATCAATATCTAATGGTCAAAAGTCAAAAGTGTCGAACTATTTTGTTAAAGAATCATTTCTTGATTCCAAGGAGTATTATATAGGGTGACATCCGCGTGGAAAAATGTCCTAGCAGTCTCGATACAGGTCTGGCCCAGGTCTGGCACAGGTCTGGCCCAGGTCTGGATTGTCTAGTCTGGAAGATCTGGTCTGGCCAAGGTCTGACGCTAGCCTGGCCGAGGCCTGATGCTATCTAGACCGTCTAGTCTGGAAGGTCTGGCCTGGCCCAATTTCGGCACTGACCAACGAGCCCAGGATAAAAAACAATCTAAGTTCGATGAGCAAAATTTTTTTGACATATTTCAAAAAAATCACAGGATGTTTAAAATGATAGAAAATGAGGAATTTATACACTATCAAAACAAGACTTTCTTTCATACAACCTTGTCAGTCTGGCCTGGCCCAGGTTTGGCGCTGGTCAGCCAGCCAAGAACAAAAAAGAAACAAATTCCGATCAGCGAATTTTTTTTTGACATATTTCAAAAAAGTTACAAGATGTTCAAAATGATAGAAAATAGGAAATTTACACTATCAAAACAAAACTTTTTTTCTTATCACCTTGTCAGTCTGGCTTGGCCCAGGTTTGGCGCTGGTCAGCCAGTCCAGAACAAAAAAAATCTAAGTCTGGTCAGCGAATTTTTTTTTGACATATTTCAAAAAAGTTACAGGATGTTCAAAATGATGGGAAATAGGAAATTTACACTATCAAAACAAGACTTTTGTTCTAACAACCTTGTCAGTCTGGCCTGGCCCAGGTTTGGCGCTGGTCAGACAGTCCAGAAGAAAAAAAAATCTAAGTCCGATCCCTGAATTTTTTTTTTACCTATTTCAAAAAAATACAGGATGTTCAGAATGATAGAAAATAGGAAATTTACACTATCAAAACAAGACTTTTGTTCTAACAACCTCATTAAAAAAATTAAGTTTCTTGCCGAGCAATTTGAATAAATTGTCAATAACTCTCGACTGACAAGCACACTCAGAAATTTTCTATTAGAAAAATTACTAGAGTATAGCGAATTGGGGCAAAACGCTAAAATTTTGGCATTTAAAAAATTAAATAATGAGTTGTACAATTTTGATAAGGAGGTTTTCTTTTGATAATAGCAAGCTTTATTTTTTTCTGTAGTAAAATCTGATATTGAAAAAATTATTAGAGATATTAATAAATTATACAAAGAAAACAGGAGTAATATGTATTTTGAATAACATAATATTCAACTATGCAAGAAAAATTACTATTTCCTGTAGAAAAGCGATGTATATTATAGACCCTTTATATTTTTTGTTATAGGGTTAATAACAATTATTAAAATTGGTTATAGAAATTACTAACTGATTTAGCAGAAGACATCAAGCCATGGACATTTTTCGGTATTTTTCGAACGTTTTGAAATTCGAAATCTATTTCACTTTTTAAAAATCTTCAAGTAATTTTTTATTATTAACTCATTTTATTCACATTGAAAATTTTGGTTCTGAAATTATAAAATTATCATTAATGTTAATAAATTAAGGAATAAATTAATTGTAACTAATCAACTTCCTATCATGCAGGTGATATGGATGTTTTCATTCCATCTCTCATAAGGTTCTGTAGATAAATGGAACACCACCCGACTGCTGCCCCGAAGACGCGTGTTCGCTTCCTGCCAGCTTGGTTTCTACTAACCCGATTTCTCTGTTTCAGCATATAATTTAATATTATCATTATTTTCAGAATACCCAAATATATATTTCCAAATGATGTCAATTCCTGCGCATCATCATCATCATTTAACTGTAGTTTTGAAATATTATTAAAAAATGCTTTTTACCCCTCATTGCTGCTGACCAGCACATGTCTAGCGGCTGACCAGACGGTCTGGCCTGGGGATAGTTAGTGAAAACGTTACACTTCTGGTCAGGCCCAGGACAGACTGTCGAGTCAGCGCCAAGACTGGAAACCAGACGGTCTGGTCTGGGCCAGGCCAGAGCCAGGACATTTTTATCTGATATTTCCAATCTGAGTTTGAAATTTTAATATTTAAAAAACAATTGTTGTTGAATGTTCATCTCTTCGGTAAAAATTCAAAAATTTTGTCGAAAATTGGTCTTTCTTATTGAGAAACCAATCTTCCCGGCTCAAGCCATTTTATCGAGAAATGATCTATTTTTCTGAAAATGCAATTGTTTTACTTGAAAATTAGTTGGTGATATTTTTTTAAAGCTGTAATAGCATTAGATTATTTTTTAACAACAATTTATCTCTCGATAGGTCCTTTCTGAGTAGAATGACAGACGATGCGTACGGAACGCGCGTATAATGGTATAATGTTCAATGAAATGATGAAACCACACACATACACCCCATGAATAAAAAACCAACGATTAACGTGCCCATTTATGTTAGGAAATAATATACCAAGAAAGGAGAAGAGAGTGTATCTAATTCATTGTTAAATGTTCAATAATAGTTAATCGACGGTTTCTGATATTCTTTCATCAATCACATTTACAATTAATCACTTATGTCTCTATGTTATTGTTATATTGCCAATGGATATAAACGATAATTCATAATTTGATTTTGATAAAAAAAATATAAACATACTTCATCAGTCATTGTTGATCAACAATCAATTTGTAGTCGTATTCATAAATTTCATAATAGCTCTCCTTAAACCTAAGGTAGTTGTCTCGCGACAGTCAGATCCAAAAGTTTATGCCGAGATAGATGCAATAATTGACTAATCCTCTCCATACACCATTGGGTCCACGGAATTTTTTTTCGAATTTTTATGCGAAACGCGCGGAAATTTGTTCGAATCCACAGAAAAATAAATGCACCTTTAGAAAAAATAATAATATTTAGAGGTGGCACCAGCCCCATGAAGTTTAGCACGTATTTCCCATAGGAAAAAAATTGACCACTTCTCTTCACAATTAGTCACGGAATGCGAATAGATTATTACATTTCAAATATCAACCCCCTGAGTCTGTTTTATAGGGTCCCGAAAAACCCCCATAAGTGAAAAAAATGGTTTTTTCCAGTTTTTGGCGCTAATTATGATTTTTTTGCGGTTTTTTAACGCAGATTGTTTCGAATACATCAAGTATCGCTTTATATTGATAATTAGATGTTGATTTAAATTTTTGGAACGATTTATCATTGTTTTCAGCAACTTTCTCTTAGAAAAGGGTTAGATAGTCAAGGTTTTTTCTGAATTTTTCATTTATTTTCAACGTTTCAGTTTAGGCGAGGTTTTATTCAATTAAAGTTAACACAAACAATTGTTTAAACATTTGTTATCAATTATAACGATATTCTCTTAGAATAATGCTACAAAGTTGCGGTTCTTTCGGAAATTTTCAACTATTTGTCCACTTCTCATTTGAAGTAAGTAATTATTTTATTTTTATAGCAAAAATGATTGTTTGAAGAAATTTTAAATATTCATAGCTATCTTCTTCTAGATTAATACTATATAGTTGCGGTTTAACTTTTTTTTTTGTTGCGTTTTTAACTTTTTGCCTACTTTTCACTTTTCAGTTGCGGTTCTTTCTTAAATGTTCAACTTTGCACTGAATGGAATTTGAATGAAATTTAATAATATTGAATTAGATTGAATTGATTTGATTGGCAGTTGACTCAGATTGTTTTTTATTTAAAAAAAAACATCTTTTTCAAATATCAACCATTATATTTTCGATTGGAAATTTATATTTTAAGGTCGAAAATTCAACTCTCTGGTTGAAAGTTGAACTACTTTCTTAAAAATTCAATTTTTGCTTTGGAGATCCATAATTAAAGTAGAAAATTCTAAATTCAAATTTCACTTAATGAATTCGGCTTTTTTTTGTAATAAATTTCTTATAAATTTTGGGAAAAAACGAAAATAATTCACTTGAAACAATACAATACTATTCAAAATATGATCCTCTCTAATTTTCATTTATTATTTGTTTACAACTAATAGGACAAGGAAGTTAAACATTTCAGAAAAAACTGCAACTTTTCAGCACTTATCTAAGAGAAGATAGCCATAAAAAATTTTTTTTTTTAAATAATTAGTTTTGTTAAATAAAATGAAATATTAACTCACTCCAAGTGAAAGTGGGCAAAAAGTTAAGAATTTCAGAAGAAACCGCAAGTTTCTTTCATTAGGCAAAGGAAATATCATAAGCAGTTTTGAAGAATTATTCAAACAATTACTTTTTCAACATAAAATAATTATTACTTTAATCTAATTGAATCGACAAAAAATGAAAAATTTTAGGGAAAAATCGCAACTATGTAGTATTAATCTAGAAGAAGATAGCTATAAACCTTTACAATTTGTTTAAACTTTTTTTTGTTGCTAAATTACAATAAATAATTACTCACTCTGGGTGAAAAGTGTCCGGAAAGTTGAAAATTCAGAGAAAATCGCAACTTTGTAGCATTATTCTAAGACAATATTGTTATGATTAAGACTAAACTATTTAAACAATTATGTGTGTTAACATTCATTGATTATTACCTCGCTTCAACTGAAACGTTGAAAATAAGTTGAAAAATCCAGAAAAAACCTTGACTCTAGCCCTTTTCTAAGGGAAAGTTGCTAAAAACAATAATAAATTGTCTAAACAATTTAAATGAACATCTAATTATGAATATAAAATAGTATTTGATGTATTTGAATTAATCTGCGTTAAAAACCGCAAAAAAATCATAATTTACACCCAAAACTCGAGGTGATATTTGAAAAAAAATATTTTTTTCTCATTCTGTATATAATTGTGAAGAGAAACGGTGAATTTCTAACTCAATTCACTTAATATTGAGAATTCTAAATAAAATCGACAAAAACGTCTTTTTTTCCTATAGGAAATACGTGTTAAACTTCATGGGGCTTGCCCCACCTCTGAATATAATTTTTTTTCCAAAAAAAAAAAATGCATTTATTTTCTTACAAATGTTAGAGACGTTTGGAAATTAAGACGTTCGTAGTTATCCGGGAAGAACTCATAAAATCAAGAGAATATAAACCAGATATTGGAGTCAAGAAATGAAATGTGTTCTAAACCTTTATAAACCCAAAATAGGATGTAATATAACTCCAGAGACATAACTGACTGCGGCATTGAATCGAACGCCGGATAGTAGTATTGGTCCAAGTTACTTTCACTGGAAGTGGTGCAGCTGTAGGGGTCCCTCTTTTCAAGAATTTAAATTAACCTATTTTATATATACATTTCTGGTTCACATTTATATACAAGCGACCTGACCACGCGTTTCTGTGGTTCAGTTACAATACGTTGAATTAATATTATAACTAATTATTTAATACAGTCAAAAAATTATAATTATGATTATTATTTTGTGTATCAACGATGAATAGCGCAACCAGAATGAAAAAAAAAATAATACACGTATAGGAAGGTAAAAAAACTCATGTGACGTGAAATAGATTGTAACATCAAGAAATCAAAACATCACGCCATCTATTGGTCTCTTACCCAACCATGATAACGTAAACTGTTGAAGTGGTTTTTACATTCTCATCATAATGAGAAAATATTGGTTTTATGTGAAAACTGACTTTTGCGGAATTTATGAAATCTCCACGTTTTGAGACCTCCTGATTGCGAAAAAGTAGTTTTTACGTTGGTGTCTGTTGTTGTCGTTGTCGTCGTCGTTGCCTGTGTCGTCGTTGTCGTTGTCGTCGTTGTCGCAGTCGTCGTCGTCATCGTCGTCGTCGTCGTCGTCGCCGTCGTTTGAAGAAATGTAATGTTTCTTTTTGGGAGCCCTCCAGAATAATCTTTACAACTTTTCGAGTTTTCTCAAAAAATTGAAAATTCAAATTTCGGTCGCACAACGAATAATAAAAATAGAGAGATTTATTTTTTGATCGAACTATGTAAGTTACAGGAAAATATAAATGAACTAAACTTGTTTACCAGAACAAGATCTACAAATCTGGTAAAATTAAATTTTATGAAAGGACAAGTAGATTTTGCTTTATTTATAAAAACAATAAAATGAATTCATTTCAATCGGAAAAAAAACTATAAAAATGGAATAATAAATTTTTGGAAAAAATGACTAAAGCTTACACAGAAGATTGATAGAGAAAAGTTATTCATTCGAAAAATATATGTAGATTTGTTATAATTTTTCCCATTGGACGCGTAGTGTTTCTTTTAATCGTAAAAAATGAAATTAAAAATTAAAAAATCCAATTTCTAGAAAAACTACACAACATGTGAAAAATTAGGCAACAAAACTTTTCTACCGCTTTAGATAAACTTTGATCGAGTGCGCAGCACGAGAGACGCGATGAGAATGTATTCGTTAAAGCCGGAGGAGCTTTAACAAAAGAGAATTCATGCTAATCAATAGACATCGGATTATATGCATTATCAAAATGTTGAAATATGCATGAAAATATATGATATAAGTATAGCGGGAAAACAAATCAAAATTCCTATTACAAATGCCATTTAATATAAGAATTTCTATTTATTTCCACCTTATATTCATATCATATATTTGCATGGATATTTCAACATTTTGATAGTGCATATAATCCGATGTCTACTAATCAAATTGAAGTAGTCGAAATTTTGCTTTTGAGTTTCACAAGTTCTTTATACAACTGTAGGGAGGTACAAAGGCCGAGCGCGGAGCGCGAGGTAAGATAACCATCGAGCACAAGGCGCGAGATCCGAAAGACGCGCGCCCTAGGCGCGCTCAAACTCGCGAGCCACGCGCGTAGCGGGCGATGACAATGTGCCCGCGCAAGGGGCAGATTTTTTTCTTGACATTTATTCCATTCATCTGGTACTATTGTATAGTAATTTTTGAAGCATTAACTTTTTTTATCAAGTGCTTCATTTGGGAATGTAGAGTAAGAAGTCAGGTTCTGTGACAAAAATTTTGTCTCGGAACACGGACATTTTTTTGGAAAAAGGTGGAAAAAATAACACAGCAATTGATTGATGCTTTCTTGTGCATCTAAGAGGTAAAATTGTTCCTATAAAAAAAAAAGGTAAAATTTTGGGTGGAACGAAAAAAAAGTTTTCTACTATTAACGGTCTAGGAGCTACGACCTTTCAAAAACCCCTGACTTTTTGAGGAATTCGAGTAAAAAATTACGTTTTTAATTTATTATTTATTTAATGATTTAATGATGTAATGATTTAATTATTTTATTTAGAAAAGGCAAAAAATGCATATCTGAAGAGTGATCGAAATTTATTTATTTGAAAAACTATTCATTTGATAAATAAAAGTAGTTGATTATCAAAAAATCTATAACTAAATAATTCATTGATGAAAACTAGTATGTTAAGAAAATGGTCGTAGTTTGGTTCTTTAGTGCGATTTTGTCACAAAATTGATTAAAGGTACACTTTGCAAAGTCATCCTTGTGACCCATTGGAGGAAGGAAACTTTTTCTTTTTTGAAATTACGCAGATTTAAGTGTACTTGCATTCATCTTCTGAATTCTGCCTTATGTGATAACCCGCAAACGAGCTATTGACAACAAACTGACCCGAAAAATCAGGTCATAACGGGCCACTTTCGGCAAGTGCTTACCGCACTTGTACCATTTTCCCGACCAGATGACTGGACTAATTATTGTGAAATTTGGAAGTTCCTATGTTTTATCGACGTGAAAGTTTTGATCCATTTCTACAAGTTCACAAAAGTCTTCTTATTTCTTATAATTTTAGGTTGCATTGCATGTAGAAAAATAATTGTAATGAAGCTCGTAAATCTGAACTTAATTCACTGTTGTTTTGTGCACGAAGGTGGGTGTGATTAGAAAGTGAACAAAGAGGGAAATATTTTCTCCAGCGTCATTTAGAAATTCCAGGCACTTGCGTTTGCAATGCAGAATGCCAATGTCAAATTTCTCGACCAGTATCTGAAAGAAATCTTGAAAAATAAAGCAGAGGTGTATATTTATTCTGTTTCAAAATTCTCGCCTTTGTCGAGTGTATCTTTTTGAAAAAAAGGAAGGTGATAACAATAATTACTCACCCACTACAGAAGTAACGTAGCCGTTGCGTTAATTAAATGTAAATAAAACCTTGAATTTTGCGGTTTTTTTTCATTTTTACGTCCTTAATGTACTGATGGGATACTGCGGGCGCCCTGATCCTTTTAAAGGCTTTCGTACAAATATATGCCGTTCTTGTTTTCTTTTCATTCATAAAATAAGTCCAATATAACACGATAAGTTTTGTAATGCGAAGGCTAATTGCTTTGTTCATTTTCAAGGGGTGGCATTAATTTATTTCCGGGTTTTCCTTTACTCCAGTTAAATGTAATCAATTTGGAAAGCATACAGTCAACATAATACATGTTTGGTCTGCTTAGAGCGAAAATTCGACTAACTGGAAGTCGTAGATTTCTTCTGTGTTGAAGATAATTTTACAAAATGAAATAATTCAAGCACCGGAACAGTTCAAATACAAGAAAACCTTTTCTTATATTCAATGTTCAATGCAAGCATGTTAGGCTAGGAGATTTGCAGACGCCATGATGTCAGATTAGGTTAGATGCATGCATCTCACATCTTCGTAGAGAAGTGGCACACTTATGGGGACGGCGACTGACACTTGCGGCCGCTAGGATCGCTAGAGAGCGTGGAGACATAACAGACGGCGTCGTCGTCTGCTATACACATATATTGCACAGTGTTGACGTTTATTTTGAATCAAGTTTAAAGCAATAATTTCAAAATGCC
>WSXT02101774.1:0-10779 GCA_011762715.2 Neuroterus valhalla
TTAAAAAAAAAGAAAAATTAGGTTAGGAGGGTGGGGGGGGGGGGGGCACAAAATTTTCCTGTTGTGGTTTGTGCCATGGGGAGGGGGGTGGGGGGTCGTTTAGATGCCCTCAAATCTGTTACGTAATTTAACTATGGTCCCTAAGCATATCTTAAAATTCTAAAAATGTATAAGAAAAGCTAAATACACCAGTGGTGCACTTTGCAAACAAATCTAATGAATAAAATTATACATATTCTAATTCAATCCATTTGGCTAAAGATCATTCTTATACTTATTGAAAAAGTAGAGTCTTTATATTTAAATATTCTGTTACATTTGGAACAGCACGGAGGTCGTTTTATAATATGAAAGATCATCAAATTGTTTAATTATTTTTCCAGGGAGAAAACATATTCCAATTGCTTTTAGAAGCTGGAAGAGATCGAGGAGTACAGTTGAAAATTACCCAAAACGCTCCTTCTCAATCAAGTCCAAACACTGACACTGAGTACTTGGCCAAGAAAGCTAATGCTCAAGTTAAAAGTTTGAACTTCGCAGCACTTGTTGGTGCAGGTATTCTTCATACGAAACTCTGGATTATCGACAGAAAACATGTATATGTTGGTTCTGCAAATATGGATTGGCGGTCCCTCACTCAAGTCAAAGAACTTGGTTTCCTCGCCAGGGATTGTTCTTGCTTGGCACAAGACATTGCTAAGATTTTTGACGTAGGTTGATAAAGAATCGTTTAACATCATAGTAGATAATTTCAAAAGCTATTTGGTGATTCTTTAAGGTTTGTTCTTAATGTTTACTTCCCCAGGTTTATTGGTTGCTTGGAGACAAGAATCAAGTACCAGCCTCCTGGCCAGCAAGTCTCAGTACGAAGATTAATGTCAAAAATCCATTGATAGTCACAATCGACAACAGCAAATACCGAAGCTTCTTTGCAGTAAGTTAAAGACAAATTTACTATTAGGTGTATATATTCCTATGTTCTCAAGTTAATGTTTTATTTAATTATGTACATTTTCCAGAGTTCACCTCCTAAGTTTTCACCACCAGGCCGAACAAACGACGTGGATGCCATTTTGCATTGTGTTGAAAAGGCAGAGAAGTTTATTTACATCTCTGTCATGGATTACATACCGATGATGATCTACTCTCCGAAGCCCAGGTATGTTTTTATTTATTTGAACTATCTTTTTGAAACCCACCTCAAAAAATTGGACTATAGATACGTCTAAATCATGTGCAAACTACCTGATAGTAGTCGACAGTGCGATAATAATATTCCTGCTTGCGCACTTGAAACATATGAAGCGCACTGGTTGGTGAGGTGCGCGTATGCACTTAAGAAATTAGAAACTTTAAACATCGGCAGAATTGAGCGTCCGAATCGCAGAACGACCTTAGCGTTATCAAATCTTTATAGTTTTTTAATAGAAATACTCATGAGTCCAACAAGGCGAATTGAACGACTTGTTTCTCATATTTCCGTTTTTTTAACGTTGCTCTTAATTCACGCGTCTTTCATTTTGTTTATTTATGCTCTTCGTTTGATAATATAACCGGAATGACGGTAGTTTTTAAATGATTGGTTCTGCAATCCGGATGCTCAATTGCTCTTGCTACGGCTTGCAAGCAATCACCTATTTTGGGCTCTCGTGTAATAAAATAATACCTATTTCTTGTTAGTAAATTAACGGTGAATAGGTTGAATATACTGATTTATTCGATTTTAAACATTTTTCCCTCGTATTCTATCCTGTACAATTTCATCATTTACTCCATTACATTCTGCATTTTTTTTATCGCAAGTGATACCCAACGATGGTCAAGTTTTATTTATTCGTTTTAGCAAGAGTTCTTATTTTTTATAATACATTCAATTCACCCACTTTCAATCTAAATTTCTGAAGATCTCAAAGTTGTACTAGGAAACGTAAATGTTAATGATTGAGCAATCCTATGTGTAATGTGTTACAAATTAAATGATTTTGAATTGAAATTGATCAAATTTCGTATTAGATTCGAACATCTAAAATAGAATATTAATCATTTTTAATTGAAACATTCCGAACTGTTTGGTTCCAAATTCTTATTATTACGAATTATACAATTAAAAAATTAAGTCTCTATAGTTGGAATATTTTTGCATCGAAAATTTCGAAATTCACTGATCTGCAATTCTAACATTCTCAATTAATCGATATTTTACTGCAAATGTTCAAAATTAAATAATCTTCAACACTCTTGAAAAGAGATAATGAACCAACAAATTAAAAGTGGATATTTTCCAAAGAATGAAATGAAGTGAAGATTGATCGTGAAAGAAATTTATGAGGGAAGATAATAGAAATATATAGAATGGCTGAATGAGATAAGTTTAGAATAAATGAAAACGAATCCACTTCAAATCAGTCAGACTGCAACTCTAAGTCATAGAGAAATGCGTCACATTCAGTCGATAAAGTCAAATACTGTAATACGGTATCATGTGGTGGATTCTAAAGCATCATTTATAAGGAGTTTCCTTGAATTAGTATTGTTTTTCAGTTCATGGGCCGTGGGTTATGATTTTTTTTGCTTCTCGAGTTCTTGATATTTTTTCAGCTATTCAGCATTTTCTTGATTTGTTGGATTTCATAGTTGAAAAAAATAATTTTGTTACTTGAAAAGCAGGAAGATATCACAATTTACTCATCGCTCATGCGCTAGAAACGATAATTCATCAAAATATTACATGGACCTTGTTTTTAGATTACACTAAATGGCATTGTTCTACAGTATTTGACATTATCCACTGAGTGTGACGTAACGACAGAAAACTATTATTTCTTGAAAAGAAATAAGACCACATATTTTACTATTTTCAGAAAAAAAAATCAGTTTTGCAAAGTTACGAGTATTTCAAATTTTAGAGTTGTTTTTCAGTAAAACTCCAATTTTTCCGTTGAACCTCTATAATATTAGAAAAAAAGACTTTTTTTTTAACAACACTCAAATCTTAAATACTTTTAACTTCACGTTTTATAAAATAGGAAAGCTCATCCAGGAAATGGATTACTTAGATTCAAATAAAATTAAAATTAATGGTTAAACTTTCTTTCAATCCCCCTAGGTATTGGCCAGTTATTGAGAACGCTCTGAAAACTGCTGCTATCGAGCGGAAAGTAAATGTCAGACTTCTGATTTCGTGGTGGAAACACTCGAAATTGAGCGAAGATTTCTTTTTGAAATCGCTCGAGGATTTAACGAACTCGTACAAAAACGTGAAAATCGATGTTGTAAGTATTTAAGGATTTCATTTTTAAAATAAGGTACTTTTTTATAGTCTGTAGCTAAATTTTTTTTCCCCACAGAGAAGATTCATTGTTCCAACGACTCCTGAATTCGACAAGATTCCTTTCTCTAGGGTGAACCATAACAAATATATGGTTACGGACATTGCTGCCTACATTGGAACGAGCAATTGGTCCGGCGACTATTTCGTAAACACTGGTGGTACGTAATCTAAATAATAATTCATGTTATTTCATTAATTTCTTTTCCTTGAATTTCTTCTATGAAATTGAAAAAAATCTATTTCCCCTGTTTTTTTTTTATAGGAATCGGTTCAGTTTTTGAGGACTTCGATCACAACAATAAAGATAGTATCCGACAACAATTGGAGGACGTCTTTCTTCGCGATTGGAATTCCCCCTATGTCCGTGCTTTGAACGGATCCACTTGGAATTTGCGAATAGAGAACAATCTTAATTCCAGAAGTTAATTGCATCCTTCACACTTTCATCATGTACCTGCTCAGAAATTGTAAGTGAGCAACATAATTTGTAATGAAAAGTGCTGTTAGCGTCCAAAGTATCGCTTTGCTTCTTTGTTATATCGAACAATCTGAAAAGCTACTGTTCCAAATCAGGAAATCTACCTCTTCGTACAAAGGTTCTCGTAAAGGCATAAATAAATTAAATACCGTCGAAGAGGTACTCAATTCTACTCTGAAATTGGAAGCGTGTGAATATTCACCTCACTCTATTTACCCTAATATTTAAAGTACCAAGAATCGTGTGATCAAATTTTGATTTTCCCGAATCGCCGAGAGTTATAATTTGGATTCTTCCGCAACACTATTTTTCATAATTTGTATTTCACCGACTTACTATTGTCATCAACTTTGCTACCGCATTACTATTTGGAATAATTTTTATTTTTCCGAACAGCCATATGCCGTAATTTTCATTTTTCGAATCGTCGTTTATCATAAGTTTTATACTCCCGAATCGTTATTCACCTTAATACATGACATCAATTTCATTTTTCATAAAACTGGAGTCAGCAAAGAAATTTTAATTCCGCGCAACTATTTTTACTTTGTTCGCATTTTTTGCAAAATAACAATTTTGTATCAGATACATGAAACTTCGGAATTATAAAAATTATGGTAATTAGGGAATGTAAAAATAATGACGAATGGTAATTTTGCAGAATAAAAATTAGGCGGATTAACAATTCATATGAATAAAAATTAGAGTAAATTGTTTTTCGGTCATACGAATTTCGGCAAAATAAACATTTGGGAAAATGAAATTTAGAAAATATTCATGCGCCTACTTAACTTGAACATTATTGTTGATAAAAAAAATTTTATACCATGCTACGAATATGGAAGTTGAAGGAAATTTAAAGAATCATCCATGCTTTTCGTGGCATTGAAAACAAAAACAAAAAACAAACCTTTTGGAGTATGTATGGTGTTGGAGAGATTTACTTCTATAGTTTTGACCTTTGGAGTCATACAAAACATTGTAACTATTAATTTTATACATATGAATACGTGCCTTTTCGGAAGTGTTCGTGCTATTTACAATCATCGTTTATATTTGTTGTATATACACACAATGGTTGAATTTAAAACCTTGAAGGCCCTGAAATTTTTTTTTGTTGATGCGACCAACTAAAATTAAAAGGTTTCACGTACATTTTTCTCGAAGCGCTCAATTAAAATGGATTGCTAGAATCATGATGTAAGTCGACGTTGGTTTATAAAGTCTTTATAAAATTTAAGAAATGAAATTTGTCAATTAAAAAAGCGAGCTCATGATCGAATTTGGACAACACACACTTAAATGTCTCCATTCCAATTCGAAAGAAATTTATAATTTAAAAAAGAGCATAGCCAAGGAAAGAAGAGATTTATAGATTGCCTTTTTCCATTTCTCTTTATTTATCTTTTTGCTTTTAATTCACGAGAATTTTTTTGTTGAAAGTCCTTTTATTCATGATTTTTTAATGGAGCTCTTTTTATTTTTGGAGACACAAATATGAATCAGCTTTTGCGTTCAAATTTTTTTATATTTCACTGACCCCATGTGGACTCTTGATCTGTGGAAATTAACATAATATTTTTGATAATGATCTAAGCCGGAAATTCCGAAAATTGAACCTGCTTCACAAGTTGTGTAAGACGTTGAACTTTGTAATTACTTGAATGATCACGGCGTGAATTTTCTATGTGTGCGTGCACGACTGAACGTATAGATATGCGATCAGAAGTGAGGATCAGAGAAACCGGATTTCTCTCCAGGATTTTTTTTATATTTCTATCACTTGCTACGCTGTAATGTGTTACACGCCCTCGTTACACAATGTTTACATTCAGTCTTCAATTTACGAAGGGGGTTTTCTTTTGACAATTTTTCTCGACTTTTAATTGTTAATCAGTGCAATCCTACACAATGAAAAACTATTGATTAATCCTATTTAGTAAAAATCTTTTTCTTATGCTTTTTCCTACAAAACTTTGCATTGAAAATAGAATAATTAATTTTTTTAGTGTTTTTTTTTCGTGTAGTGCTCTCATTTTACTTCCAATTGGTTATTTCAAAAAGCCTATAAAGCTCTGAAAGTAGTAGTGATCAATCAAAGTCTGACAGTTTGAAGTAAAAACAGTGGAACTCATATTGAGAGGGTTTAACTTTTATTAATACCTGATTGTTTTACATTAAAAATATTATATCATTTAGAGACAATTTTTCTTCATCTGCACAATTTGTGAAAATATTTTTCTATTCGTAGATAGAGTAAATGAAATTGATTAGGGTATTAAGGGGTATAAAATATGGAACAAATTGAAATGAAAAAGGGTGAAATCCTTAAAAGTGAGAGGGTTAAGCGTGTTTCAATGACTGATTTGGTTATATTAAAAATATTGTATCATTTAACGACTAGTTTTCTTCATTTGCTTGATCTCAAAAAAAACTTTTAATCGTAAATAGAGTAAATGAAATATTGTAGGATTACTACAATTGATTGTTGAACTTGAGGACCGAATATTTTGTGAAATGTCTTCATAGGTGATATATTATTTTCATAGTAATTGTTATTGAATGATAATATGCAATAAGCATCATCGTACTGCATAATATAATATACTATACGTACAACTATATCTTCCTACGTTGCCTTGTAAGTTGAAAGAACAGTGATGTTGCTGTAACAATAAAGTTGACATTGTACTATTTAATAACTGTCGTAATATTTAAAAAATGAACCTATCCTTCAAATTGATATTAACCTTTATATTTAAAATCGTTCAGAGTTCAACTACATCAACAACAAAAATGATCTATATTACCGAGAAAGTTTCTGTAAACTATGGAAGAATTCAGCAGTCAGTTTCCTCTGATTCGTGAGGAAAAAAATCTTAGTTCTCTCTTTTCTTTTCCATATTATTTGAACTCTTTTGAAACTTTGTAGACGCGGGCGAGATAACTAGTTCAAAGGAAGATCGTAGAATATTCTTCTGGATTAAATACCGTGAATAAGAAAGGCAGTGGATGAAAATTTTCTTGCGAACGGAATTTCTCCAAAAGGATTCATAAATTTACTTCATTTTTTCACTTTCAATTAGAATTTATATAGGTCTTGATTAAATATTTATTTTAGGTACAGAGGTTTTATTATAATTAGAGATGTGCGAAATGACTTCAGGTCAATTTTGCAAATTTCCTTTAGTTTTTGGTAAGTCACAGGAAATTGATAGAAAATTTTTATTTGAACTGTCGGTTCGGGTTTTGGACTAGTTTAGGCTTTTATATCGGATTCAGGTTTTGAAAAATTGTGCGCGTCTTATTCTTAAACTAAACAATACATCTCTCTGAAATTTTGGGAAACCTCAAAAGAAGTTTCTATGTTGTTAAAATTATGCAATTTCATTTTTCGAAACGTTTAATAATTCGAATTGTAGTATTTTTAATTAAAATATATATACAAGCATTTGGTTGGATATGCGCTGATATACTTTTGTCTCTTTCCAAAATTTCAGTTGAATATCTATATAATTCGCCCTTATTTATGTGGTAATTTAAAAGTCATTATATCTATGTAAAACATTTGGAAATGGAGATTCACTTTATTATAATTGCGTGATTTAGCATTTTATAAAGTGAATTTCAAAATTTCCCAGCTGTATTTTTCAGACGATAATACATAATCTGGATATGATATTACCTAATGTTTTTTCGGTTGTTCCCTGAGAGAACAACGTTTGATTCATTTTGGGTTTAACAAAAGAAAAAGCATTGTAATGCGTATAAAACTGAATTTATTTGAATAAAATTTGAGACCAAGAAATATTTTAGAGCCCTCATGAGATTTGAATGGCTATACGTTAGAAATATTCTTCATTTGAATAAAATTAAATCAGTTACCAAAACTAGAAGCGGTAAATCTTGTGATCATGCAGAGAACTTTGATCCCTGATCAATTCCCGTTTCCAGATGATATTCATGATTTCCCGGACCTAGAATACCATTCCTGATCATGTTTTAAAATTTGTCAGAATAAGGTATAGAATTATAATTTACTACTGTACCTACGATGATTTTAATTTAACATTCAAGCATGACTAACAATTTTTCGATTGTGTGTATTAAAAAGTTGATAAATTTCTGAAAATATTTGTTTATTATTTAGAATCTTAACAAATAATTGTGATTTGAAAATGTTTCAGGTACAAACAAAAATTTCTCCTCAGAAAACTAAATGTGAAACTGAATGAATCATAAAAACATGATTTGTCGTTTAAGTTTGTATATTTAAACGGCACTTTGTATACAAAAAAAACTCCAGAACCTTGTTGTATACAGGTACTATTTACAAAGCTTTAGCAGAGGTCAAGATATCGTGGAGATCATCATAAATTTTCTGCAAATCACAAATTTCTGACACTCGAAAAACAAATGTGTGGAATACAAATTCCAATATTATATAACGTATATTAAGAAGGCTTTTGTAAGTTTTTGAAATTTAATTTTCGATGAATTCCTACTAGATTTATTTTCATATTGCTACTTAGAACATGCTTAAGATCTGAGCCAATCAATTCATAGAATTAAAGAAGAAATAAGAATAAGCAAACGTGTGGTTTATCCAAGGCCTTCCTAATTTTATAGTTTGGGATTTTCGTACGTCATGACTCTTGAAAATGTGCGCATCAGGTTTCCTCATGGAAATATTCCTGAAAAATATTTTAACAATGTAGTTATTCAAATGTTCTTTTTTACTAAATTAATAAATATATTTCTAGGAATTCTTTACAAACAAACAAATATGGATAAATTATATTTTGATTGTTTATCCTATTTCCATTGTAACATCGAAATTTCTCATAGGATGCAAAATTGGTATGGAATAATTGTTCAATTTTTGTTCGTGTCTCTGATTTTATCCTACCTAAAAAACTTATTTCTCTCTCTTCTAGTAAATGGTACTATACTCCAAAGAAGGTCTGAGACCAGTTTCTTGAATCAGGAGAATTTCATACTAGTGTGTTGGGTACAAAGTTCCAGACATTATTGGAAACCAGTGTTATGGTTCGTGATTATGATTTTATCTTATCTTAAAAATTCATTGGCCTTTCTCTTGGTATCATGTACCAAAATCCCCAGAATGTTGGGGACCGGTCTTTTTTATCAGTAGAATTCGATCATAGTGTGTTTTATCTTGGATCAAACAATGAACTGTGGTTAACTTTCGAAATTGGTACCAAACTCTCAAATCCAATGCAGTTTGATGTTAGACTCAAAATTAATTTTGGACCCATGCAATAACTGGTAGCAATCCATGAAATGCTGGGAACCAGTCTTTTGAATAAAAGAATCTTATTCTAGATTGTTTTATTTCGAATCCGACAATGTCACCAAGCTTTAAATTGTTGGGAACAAGTCTTTCGAGCCAAGGTAATCTTTTGTCATTGTAAATATTCATTTTTGACCCATGCAGTAACTGATACCAATCCAGGCACGGATTCAGAGAAGGGCTTGTGGGGAGGGGGGGCACCCAATAATAATACTTCCACTGTCAAGAGGAAGGCAATAATAATTTTAAGGTTATTTCTTCGCTTAGAATTTTCATTATAAATAATATGAATATGTTAATCATGGATGTTTTAAGTATAATTATTAAAAACCGTTTAAATAGGAACCTTATTTTTATTCTCTCGAGCAACGCCTTGTGTTCTATGGTGTAATTAGTAATTTACAAGTTTAAACTATTTATAAAATTTTCGAAGTCAATCATAAACTATAAAAATTAATTTAAAAGAGCAAAATTTAGGCGTCTATTTCCACTCTTTGCGAAGCGCGTAATGATCCTTTCTATATCCACTGGGATATCTCTGTGCACGCTTAAAAGTTTAGTGACGGAAATTGAAGAATAAATCAACAAGTTTTATATACCTTAAGAAAAATTCATTATTTCGGAACCTTTTGAAATAATTTGAGAGCTATCAAATTTTGTTTCAAAATATTTAAAAATCTACATTTTTTCCATTTTTTTGAATCATTACAAATTCTTTATTATTTTTGAATTTTTTTTCAAACTTCTGAATATCTTCTAAAATGATTCGAAGTTTACCAAAAATTTTAATAAATCTTGCGAAATTAAAAGAAACAGCTTCAAAATCTTCTACAATATTATTTTCACAGTTTTGGAATCTTTTAAGATCTCTTTAAATATTCTCTTAAAATTAATTTTTCAAAATGAAAAATAATTTTCAATTTTTTGAGAAATCTTAATACATTTTTCTATCATTCTGAATCCTTCCAAACCGCATGAAAAGTGTCCTAATTTTTTGTTTGAAATCAAAAGAAGTCTACATTTTTTTTAAGTTTCTAATTTATAACAGTTCAATTGTTATTTATGCATAAAAATTTGTGTGTGCTTCGAAATATTTAATTTTAATTTTAATTTTAATTTCACCAAGAATCTTGAAATGATTTTTTCACTCTCTTACAACCTTTCAAAATCCTTAAAAGCTTCAGAATTTTATTGAGAAAACTCTTAGTATTTCCTCCACTTATTCGCATTTTTTCTAAATAAATATATTTTTATCTGTTATTTACACGTGATAATTCTACATTTTTACTTACAAATTTAAATTGTTTTAAACAGAACAATTCAAATTAACATTGTGACGTTCTATAAGTTGAAAGATTTAGAATCACCCAATATTATCATTCAATTATTGTTTAATCTCGAATACATGAACTAGAGTTGAGTTTTGAAAATCATTAATTAATTTATATTTCAATTTCAGTTTCAAAAGCGTATAATCTTTTATTTTGTAAGAAATGAAGATCTTAAATGGAAAATTTCCGATGGTACAAGATTTTAGAATTACAGATTGTAAACTGAATGATTTCTTGACTGAAAATTTCAAATTGTATTTTATGTCTTGTGATAATATATCAAGTCATTATGGGTCATCCATAAAAGACGTCTAGTGCTAGAAGG